>CAJQZJ010013817.1:1982552-2029649 GCA_907164525.1 Lophiomys imhausi | reverse complement strand
ACCTGATACAAAACAAGCTCTAAACAGAGAAAAACTTTGATCCAGGAATGGAGGAGCACATCTTTAATCCCATCAGTTGTAGTTTTTTTTTAACTTTTGAATTTTTTTATTAATAAGTTTATTTATTTGTGTATTACTTCAGGTTACATCTCCACCACAGTGTCCTTTTTCCACCCCTCCCAGTTCTGCCCTCCCACCCTCTATCTCCTATACCTTCCATTCCACTCCTCTGGTGTGGAGTGTCCCTACATAATAGTCCCCCACCCCAGTTCAGCAGTCATATGAGAGCCAAGAGCCTCCTCATACACTGGGGGCCTACAAGGCAGCACCACTAGGGCAAAGTGTCTCACTGACAGGAAACAAAGTCTATGTTCCTATTCCCTTTGGTGCAATGGTTGTAGTATAGTTATCCTGTACTATATGGCTAAAATACTATTATAAGTGAATAGATGCCATGTGCATCCTTCTGAGCCTGGGTTAGCTCACTCAGGATTAGCTTCTCTAGTTCCATCCATTTGGCTGGAAATTGCATGATTTTGTTGTTTCTGATGGCTGAGTAGAATTCCATTGTGTAGACGTACTACAGTTGTTGTTGTTGTTTTTTTTTTTTAAATCCATTCTTCGGTTGAGCGACATCTGGGTTGTTTCCAGTTTCTAGCTATTACAAATAAGGCTGCTATGAACATAGATGAGGAAACTTCCTTGTGATTTGGTGAGGAATCATTTGGATATACCCAGAAGTGGTATGGCTGGGTCTTGAGGTAGAGCTATTCCAAGATTTTTAAGATATCACCAGACTGATTTCCATAGTGGTTGTACAAGCTTGCACTCCCACCAGCAATGGACGAATGTTCCCTGTTCTACACAACCTTGCCAGCATGTGCTGTCATTTGAGCTTTTGATCTTAGCCATTCTGACAGGTGTGAGATTTGTAATACCTCAGAAACATAAGATTGTGCTTAGATTACAGATGACATGAAAACAGGCTTTAAAGCAAGTATTGTTGATTGACTACAATTTGCTAACCTCTGATAGACATGAATAGAGAAATGACTACAGCAGCATAGAATCAGCAACTGTGTTAATTTGGTATGGTGAAGAAATAAATATTTACAGTCCACATATGTGTACATGTGGCATTTCAGGTCCAGACTTTGGAAGAGAAAGAGTGCTTGCATGTCAGAGCCACTTAGAAGAGGAAAGTAGGATCACAAAATGCCTATTATAGCATCAGATATAAATGTTATGTAAGAGCCCCAGAATAGCATGATGGCTGTAAACATGTCAGATATAAAAGCCAAGAGCCTAATTACAGTTCCCCATCTAGTCTAATCCTGTTTCTATTAGCAACAAGGAGGAAAGCATCTGGGTTTGCTAGTCTGCCAGTCTGAATTTTCCAGTTTCCCCCCCCTCTAGCAGTTGCTACCCCCGTAGAGAGCTGTAGGAAAAGATTTTCCAAAGACATCTGCTGGTTGTTTTAGGCCAGTCCTCCTGGGATGAAGGCACAATCCCAGGGTGAGCTTCTTATAAATCAAAATTTGGCCCTAGCTCTGGAACTCCTACAATTAATTTTTAGCTCATTCATAGCAGATTAGCTTCTGAAAATAGATTGTTGCTAACCTATTTCTGTAATTTATAGTTGGCTCCTGAATATGGGATTGTCTTCATCATCTTCTTCTCTCATCCCCCCCACTCCATTTTCTACTTAGTAACCCAGCCTCACCAGAGTGAAAGCACTCTGTGTGCAAAAAAAAAAAAAAAGTCTTAAATGAAGGGAGTCAGGTAGCCTCAAGGAACACACACATCAAGCCTGAGAGATCACCTTCTCTGGCTCTAGGGACATTGGTGTCAGAAGTCAGGAAACACTTTACTTTTTCTTTGAGTGGCACTGAATTAAGATAGGCAAATTCTTTCTTTTCAATTATTTTTTTATTTTAAGTAAATTTAAAGATAACCTTCCCAAATACAACCATTGAATAAATTTGTGTACATTTTAGTGGATGGCTTTGGCATTTCTTTTTTTTAATTTTTCATGTTTGTTTATTACTTTAAGTAATAATCTCTGTCACAATCCCCTCCCTCCAACCCTCCTGGTCCCACCCTCCCACCTTCTCCCCCTTCTCCCACTTATCCTACTCCTTTGGTGTGGGGTGGCCTACATATCTTCCCCCCCCCCTCAGTACAGCAGTCATATGAGGGCTAAGAGCTTCCTCTTGCACTGGGGGCCTGCAAGGCAGCTCCACCAGGGCATAGTGTCCCACTTACAGGTAACAAAGTCAATGTTCTCGTTCCTTTTGGTCTGTTGGTTGTAGGATAGTTACCCTGTAATATATGGCTAAAATCCAGTTATATGTGAATATATGCCATGTGCATCTTTCTGGGTCTGGGTTAGCTCACTCAGGATGAGCTTTTCTACTTCCAACCATTTGGCTGCAAATTGCATGATGTTCTTGTTTCTGATAGCTGAGTAGTATTCCATTGTGTAAATGTACCACACTTTTTTTTTTTTAATCCATTTGTCAGTTGAGGGACATCTGGGTTGTTTCCAGTTTCTAGCTATTACAAATAAGGCTGCTATGAACACAGATGAGGAGATGTCCTTGTGGCTTGGTGAGGAATCTTCTGGATGTATACCCAGGTGTGGTATGGCTGGGTCTTGAAGTAAAGCTATTCTAAGTTTTCTAAGATACTGCAAGACTGATTTCCATAGTGGTTGTACAAGTTTACACTCCCACTAGCAATGGAGGAATGTTCCCCTTTCTCCACAACCTTGTCAGCATGTGCTGTCATTTGAGTTTTTGATCTTAGTCATTCTGACAGGTGTGAGATGGGATCTCAGAGTCATCTTGAGTTGCATTTCTCTGATGATTAAGGATGTTGAGCATTTCTTCAAGTGTCATTACAGATTCCATATTCATCACCTTACACAAAACTTAATTCCAAGTGTATCAAGGACCTTAACATAAAGCCCGGCACACTAAATCTAATAGAAGAGAAAGTGGGGAAAAGCCTCAAACTCATTGGCACAGGTGACAACTTCCTGAACAGAACACCAATAGCTCAGGATCTAAGACAAACAATCAATAAATGGGACCTCATGAAACTGAAAAACTTGTGTAAGGCAAAAGACACTGTCATTTGAACAAAATGCCAACCTACAGATTGGAAAAAGATCTTCACCAACCCCATATCTGACAGAGGGCTAATATCCAAAATCTACAAAGAACTCAAGAAATTAAACACCAACAAACCAAGTAACCCAGTCAAAAAATGGGGTACATAGCTAAACAGAGAATTCACAAAGGAGGAATCCCTAATGGCTGAGAGACACTTGAAGAAATGCTCAACATCCTTAATCATCAGAGAAATGCAACTCAAGACAACTCTGAGATTCCATCTCACACTGTCAGAATGGCTAAGATCAAAAGCTCAAATGACAGCACATGCTGGTGAGGGTGTGGAGAAAGGGGAACCCTACTCAATAAATGGGGCCTCATGAACCTGAAGCTTCTGTAAGGCAAAGGACACTGACTTTAGAACAAAATGGCAATCTACAGATTGGGAGAAGATCTTTACCAACCCCACATCAGATAGAGGGTTAATATTCAAAATTTATAAAGAACTTGAGAAATTAAGCACCAAGAAACCAAATAATCCAATCAAAAAATGGGGAACAGAGCTAAACCCAATTGCCTTTTCTATTAGTCACCAAAGCAATGTTTTCTCCAATGCAAAACGATTGTGTCAGTGTTCTGGAGCCTTTAGTGTGTCTGGTGAAATGAACATGCATGAAATAGAAAGCAAACAGCCTGGTCCGTAAGAGATTAAGAATTAAAATTCAGTGATAAAGTACTTTGAAAAGGGCAAATACGTGCAAGCATAGAATATAGAGATGGGCCACAGCTCAGCAAACAGAAATCAGGTTAAGATGAGACCAGAGTTGAGGAAAGAAGTGGCAGAAGCTCCTTTCAGGTGTAGAGAATCGTATATAAAGGAGCACGTATGAAATATTACAGAGGCTGATCAGGTAGTTGACTGAGAACCCGTGTGGCTCTAGTGGTGGGATAGGAAAGATACACAGTTGAGAGGATAAAGTGTGAGGTGACTATAAAGAGCCTTTTCTTTTCGAGAAATGTGCTTCATCTAAATAGTAACTGAGAATCTCCTGCTAGGGCAACTTGTTTATGCAGATTCATTTTATTGGAAGAGGTTGACTTATGCTAAATTATATTGATAGAACACTCCATATGGAACCTATAGTCATAGACATAATTGAAATTATGTCAGTTTGCTATTGCTATTGAATTGCTGCATATTGAGACATGAAAAACACACAGTTTAAAATGGCAATCTTTTATTTTCATGGGTCTATTTGTCATCTTTGGATTGTGTTGTCTTGGTTTAAGTTGACACGGTTCTGGGAGTATTGAAAAGGCTCATGCTTTTCTCTGGGACTGGATTAACATGTGCTAAGTTTGAGATGTGTGGCTTTGTCACACTTCTCTATAAATTCCCCTTTGGGACTAGGATTTTAAGCTGGATATATCTCTTTCATGGCAATGTAAACAATGTATGAAAGTGGGCAACTTCTTAAGACTTAGGCACAGAGTTGACAAATCAATACTCCCTCTCTGTTCTATAGGTCAGAGATATCATAGGCCCAAGCTCAGTATCAGTGGAGTAAATATATCCATCCCCTGGAAGTCAGAAGTATAAAATGAACCTCTAGATAATAATGGTATTTACCACAAGGAAAATAATAGTAACAATTATAGTATTTTTGTTTGAAAATTAAATGATGAAATAACCCATGTAAAGACTCATCATAGAGGCTATTGTAGTATAAATACTGAATAAATACTATTGCTATTATTATTTACATAGCAAAACTAAGTAAGGAGTGCAAAGGAGCCCGAAAGGAATTGGATGTCATTTCCAGTGTTTGAGTGATTATCTGCTAAGATTATTGACTGAGGTGTGGCTATGTATAGAGGTAAACTTTAATTGTCAACATGATGTAGCTTAGTGTCATTGGAGAGGAAGCTTACATTGAAGAATTGCTTAGGTCAGGCTGACCTGTGAGAACATCTGTGGGGTACTTTCACGGCTGGTGATTCTTGTGAGGAGGCACAGTCCACTTTGGGCGGTACCTCTTCTTGGTGGGCAGCCAGGGGCTGTAGAAAAGAAAGGGACTTGCCAATCGTGAGCCTATGGCTGTGCCAGCAAGCGTCCTCCTTCAAGGTTTCTGCTTCAAGTTCCTGATTCAGTTCCTTCTCTGACTTCCCTCAGCGAATGCTGCAACCTGTAAGCTGAGATAAAAACCCCTTTCCTCCCCTAACTTGTTTTTGGGTCAGTGTTATATCACAGCAACAGAAAGGAAACTAGAACACTATGATTATGGAAAAGCAAAAACCTGGAAGTTATTACCATCTTTAGGCCAGAGATGAGGGGGACATTTCATTAGAATTTAGTGACAGTTTCAGCTCTACAAAAGGTATGCTTGATAGAAGCTGTAACCTTAAAAAGACAAATGTAGCCGGCAGTAAAACCACGGCTGCTGCAGGAGAAGCCTGAGAAATAGACCTCCTAGCTTTTCTCATCTTCTCTGATCCCCTGCCAGAGCTTCAAACAGCGAGATTCCCATCAGAAGCCCAAAGTCAAGAATTTTTTTAAAAAAATATTTATTTATTCAAGTTATATCCCAATCGCAGCCCCCACCCTCTTCCCCCTCTCCTCTCCTCCTTGGATGAGAGGGAACCCCCCAGCCCCCATTTCAACCCACCTCGGTTCATCAAGTCTTAGTATCCTTATCTGAAGATGTTAGCATGCAGGGAGGCAGAGGATGGGAGGAGGATGGAAACCCTTTTGGAGAGGTAAACAGGACAGTTAGCTCATCGTGAGAGTTAATTTTAAAACAAATTTCTTACTTTTAGTATTTTTAGAGATTATAAACTGGAAAACTGGATTTCCAAAAGTTTTTTTTTCTTTCATTTGCTTTTAGTTCTATTTCATTACATGTCATCATCAAAAATCATTACAGGCTAAATGTCAGTGGTTTCATTATCCAATTAAATTGTGCCCCAATTAGGAGACCAGGTTAGATGGCACTTGGACAAAATACTGAATCAATTCCTTAGTAGGGAAACCATTTTCATAGTTTTGAAATAGAATAAATGATATAGCTGAACTTGAAAATACCTCTTCCTCATTGTCTTTCAAAGTTATTGTACAACATGGGGTGATTTAATGTGCCTGAGAAATCGAAGGAAGGAACAATTGTGTTTCAGGGAAGAAAGAGTTATCTTGCTTCATCACCTAGATGAAGACAGTGTTATGAAGATGTTAGAAAACTTATTTCCATTTAAAGTAGTTCTCTTCATAATTGAATCCCATGCTAACTAAAAATGGATTTTTTCACATGCTTAGAATTTGGACAGCAGTTCTGGTTCCCTCTCTCTTTTTTCATCATCTCATTCTGTCAAACCTTGTTATTTTTTTTATAGAGCCCTTAGATTCTTTCTTTGTCCCAAGTCTTTATTCTATATCTTAGATTTCTCTTCTGTACTTTAAGTCTCTCCAGTTTTCTTTTGTTCCATTTTAGATGGCTCATCCTGACAGCTCAGTCACAGGAATTCATTCACTTAACAAATGTTTATGGGAACATGGGCCTTGTGCCTTGGAGACAGGTCAGCCTTTTCTTTTATTATATTGTATGGATGGCCAATCTGTCTTTGGCTTCAGGGTTTGTTCAGTTTCCGTTTTGGTCATATTATCTAGTTTCTTTTTTCATATAACACTTCTTTCACTCTTCAAAGATATTTATAATAGTAACTATATCATAAAATTTCTAATATGCAACCTTCAATAGCATATGTGCATGTGCTCACATGTGGAGTGTGTGTGTGTTAATGTTAATAGTGGCATGTAAGTATGTGTATGTGTACATGTGTGGGCATATAGGTGTATAGGTATATATGTGTGCATGTATATGTCTGTGTGTGTATATATTCAAACCATAAGGGTGTACAGATATGTGCATATGTATCCAGAGGTTAGAAGAAAATATTGTGTACCTTTCCTCGATTGATCTCCACCTTATTTCCTTGAGATGAGGGAAGATCAATGTTTTGATCAGTTTTCTGGCTAAGCAGCTTCTAGAATCTTCCTGTTTCTTTTTGCACTGCTGGGGCTACAGGCATACATGGAAATGCTTGGCTTTCTTTGTATGGGTTCTGGGAACTCAGATACAAGTCTGCATGCTTGCATAATGAGGAGTGCTCTTACCCAGTAAGCTATCTCCCTATCCCAAGATTTCTTTGATAAAAGTATTTAGAACTATGAAATTTTACAGATTACATTAAAAGGGACCAAGTACTGGCCAGCATTTGGGAAAATCTCCATTCAAAGTTTCTAAGGTGCTTAAAAAAAAAAAAACTGTTTGGACTCATCCATCCTGCAATAAGAAAATCTAGATAGGTTGAAGTTACCTGGAAAGCCCGACTCCTGGGACCAGCTTCATTCTCTAAGGGTATATCTATTGTTCCTTCTTGGGCCAAGCATTTTATAGAATGCAAACTCCATGAAAGTGTGGCCTATGTGGGTCCTTCCATGTCTATGGTATAAAGAATTGTAATAGGTAGAACATAGAAAATACTCAATAACTATTTGTAGGATAAAGATATCATAAGTAATTATGGCACAGCAGAGATCTCTAGAAGGGACAGAAACCAGGAAAGGAGAAAGCAAATGTGTATGTAATGAATATGTTCTGTGTGCCAGACATCATTCGTATATAATTTAATTTAATCTTACAATAATTCTATGAGATAGGCATTGCTTCCCATATTTGATATGAGAAAATCAAATACCATAGAAGTGACTGCCTCAGATCCATATCATTGTATGGTAGCAGAACTGGGCTTCAAACCTGTGTATGTCTGATTCTAATGTGTTAGCTCCTTCCTTTCCATACATAACATTTGACCAAGAAACACACAGAAATAGAGGGACTGGCTCCTGGGAGAGGTCAGATGTATACTAATGGCCACACATTTTCTATGACAGTAAAAACACTTCTTTCCTGTCACATCATAAAAGATACAAATCTAAAGCTTATCTGGGATGCTCTAGATAACCAGTATAACTAAGCTGTGCAGCAGTTTCCCAGAATCCCTGAAGTGGCACTTGTGTTTACAGTTTTACTGGAGACAAGTTGTACGATTTAAATGTCACAGCCAATTGTAAAAGAGAGCCAAGGTGGACTTAATCTATAAAAATCTCTGCTGCACACCAAGCTAAGGCCAATTGACATCATGGCATTGTTAACAAAACCCTCTAGTATCCTCTATGTTGCAAGTACATGTATGCCTTCAGGAAAATATCACTGGGACTTACATTAGTGTTAATTTGAAGTTTATTGACTTTTAGTTTTAATGTATTCAATTTGTGTATTTGTTTCTCTTTCATCTGTATAATAACAGCATCAGAAGTACTTTATATCTAGCTTTATATTCTCAGTTGTTGAGTGATTCTGCAATAAAATGCTTTTCCAACAGAGATTACTCTGTATTTTAATTTTTTTTCTTTCAAAGCAAATGCAGACATTTGAGAAACTGGTATAGTTGCTTGATCATTATTGCTTATTTATCACCAGATTACAAAGCTTTTGAAAACAGAAAGCATAGCATGTCATCATGTAATCTACTTTACTCCTTAAAGCCTGCCACAGTTCAAGGTCATTCAATCAGTAAACAACTATGTAAAGATAGCTGTAATTCTAGGCACTGTTTTAGATTATGGGACTATGGCAGTGAATTTGACTTATAAAAGGCACATGTGAGTTTACACTCTAATGGGAGGGGGCATGGAGAATATATAAACAAAGACACATGGCAATAAAAGTACAGATTGGAGAATTACTATGGAGAAGCAAATCGTTTTCCTCCTTTGCATTTGAATGATACTGTAATTATTAAGGTCAGCTATGATACCCCTTTTGACAAATCTATTATCTAATTTGCTGTCCTGACCTTTGTGCATAACAGGTGTTGGTTGGACTTTGAGTCACTCTATGCTGTAGATTTCCTCATAGCAAAGACTTACGAACTTTGACAAATTATTTTGTAATTTTTAGTTTTCTTAATTAACAGTTTTATTCCCAGTTTCTTTATGGATACTGAACATTTCTTGAGAGGAAAAAGGCATTTCTTCTCTGTTTTCCTTATATATTGTCCAATGGAAAAGCAGCAATGGAAAGAAAAACATTGATATGTATAACAATAGCCTTTGTTGTCTGATGTGCCATAGTCTTTAAACTATGTTCCCTGGAAATGTAAGATTCCACAAATCCTCCCACGCATGGCCTGATGAAGGAGTAGATATATTCACAATGGCTTTATTTTTAACCTTATTTGGGTTTGATCAAGACTTTTTTTTTGACAAATAGTCTAATTCCAAACCTTCAAAAAGATTGTATTTGAGAGCCATGAATAAAATAGCATGGGCATAGTGTTGTAAAATTTTGACAAGTAGCCGGTATGTACTTGGATGTTTCATCTAGTCAAGGATGGGTCATTCTCTTGCCCCTCCTCCCCGTGTTAATAAAACTACATGGAAACTAGATGTTGTTCAGCTATCTAGTTTTCCAAGATATAAAAACTGGGGTCAGGGAGGTGATAAGATCTTTGTAAAGGTAGGCAGCTTTTCATGGCACTAGGAGACAGAACTCAGATTTGTGGCTCTCTTTACTAACCAATGCTACATATTCAAATATACACTTTCTGATTTTGGGTGTATAAACTCAGGCAGAAGTAAAGCATGTGGGGATCCTAAATACTCATTTCTTGAAATATCCTAGTAGACATATAATGGGCTTTAATTCAGGCCAGTGGGGAAGAGGAGTTACAAAGTTAAACCTTGGTTACAATCTCTCTTCTTTTAATTTCTAAGATGATTTTATATACTTCCTTGCCTCACTTTCTCATCTCTAAAATGGAGTTCACAGTAGAAGACTGACCCCATGGGTGCTTATAGGGTTCAGGAGGAGTAGCACATGCCTATCATATAGTAAAAGCTGAATAGCACAAGCTTGCATTAAGATTGTCATTCTAATTCTGTTGTGTTGTAGCTGCTGTTTTATAGTAGCAGCTAAATTAGTGTTATGCTTTTAACAGCATTCTCAACTTTAGTCTCTACTTGATGTTAAATACATTACTCTTTTTCAGCTTCTGTTAATTGACTCTGCTAAAAAAAGGATCAACTTGAAAGGGAAGATCCAGTTGGACTATGTAGAGACTGATTGATCATGTATTAGGTGCTAAGCAAACATGGTGCAGGGCGGAATAGTTTCTGTGTAGGAGACCCTCAGATGGAAACTGTAGGCATGGCAGACGTTTTGATCTTCCTAAATCATATGTGATACTCAACTCATTCTACCAACTGTAATACTATTAGTAATAACAACACGATTAAAATGAGTCAGATATATTTTTGTATTGTTGGCACATTTAGACAAACAGAACAAAGGAAACTTGGGAATAGAACAACAGATCAAGATCTAAAAGTTCATTCACCATAAAAGCGAGTCTTTGTGGACTCTCTGTCCAAGTTTCTGGCAAATGGAAGTTACCTAAAGAGGAGCAGAATGTGGAGTCAGCCTTTCAAATCCTATTGACTTTAATCTTCTGTGAATTATAGGTGTTATACAGCTAGCTGCCTGGAGAGATGTTTTTCTCCTTTGACAGTCTGATCTCATGTGCTCTCAAAATCATTTTGTGCTGTTGTCTCTATACCACTATTATATTAATTGCTTTAGGCTAATGGTAGCAAATGAATTAAAAAAAAAGTAACCATATGAAACATTCTACAGTATAGGTATATTTTTATCCATAATTGGATATATGATATGAAATATGTGTGTTTCAGCTTTATACATCCTAAACATGTATTTCTTCACTGACAAGGCATGGGAAAGCTCTGTCTATCCCATAGCAGGTTTCAGGGTGTGGCCATCACTACATGGGGGTTTACTCAAGAAGTAAATTATGAGCCCAAACCCAGACTGCTGATTGACAGCTGGAGGTATAGCCTGGGACACTGTTTTCTCACAAACTCATTAGGTGCTTTTGGTGCAGGATAAAATTCGGCAAGTACTGTTTATGAAGAATAAAAATGTAATATGGTGTGGCTCGCACATAGGGAGAGGAAATATAAAACATTGCCATCAGGCCAGAAGACTCAAAAGATGAGAAGAAAGCACACACAACAGAGCAGGAGAGGGAGGAATGGCATCCGTGAAAGCGACTTCAAAGAGAACTCTCTTTGAGCTGGAACTGCTGAGTCACAGTCCATGAACTGCTCTAGTTGAAAAGGGAAACACAATTAACAAACAAAATCCCTACAAACTCAAAGCAAAACCAAGAAGATCCAACATTTATTGTAGACAACCTCTCTCCTCCCCAAACCCCCCAAAACCACAGTTTGTAATAATTAAGAGCAGCCTGGCTCCTAGTCCAGCTCAAACAGTTATGGGACAAATAAACTGTTAAATTTCATAAACTCTTTGTGAATTTCTGCTTTTGTAAAGTTACTACAAAAGTAGGACGACATAGGCTTGTTGAGGAATTGTAAATGAGTCTATTTATAGCCAGAATTTAAGGTGCTTTGTTAAACTATTGAAAAATGGCAAATACTGTTAACACAAAAATGGATTTTTGAGTCCTGTCATCCTTGTTTTGTATACTAATTTGATTGACTATCTTGTATGTAATCAACACCCAGTTGCCATTTCTATGCCACCAGATGCCTTCCACATGGAACACAAGCTCTCAAAGCCATGTAGACTTTCCTGCATGGACAACATGCTCAACCCACTTGGGTATGACAAGGCACTCTGCCCCTTTCTTATTCCATGTATGCCCTGTAAGTACTCTTCCAGCTTTGACCCCAGGCTTGGTCTGTTGGGCTCTGTAAATGTTCCGTGGGCCACTTCCACTCACAGATGGCTCTTCACTTCTTCATTCTCTGTTCTGGGTTGATATTACTGTTGTCTGCTAGGATGGGTCTTGTTCTCCTTCCTAGTGGTTATGGGAGTGAGTTTTTTGAGGAAAGGAGTGAAAAGAAAGGTAAAAGAGAAAATAATGAGACGGTGGGGAAGGGGAATTGAAAGGGGAATTAATAGACATATTTTTTCTTTTTACGGATTCTTAGTTTTACTTATGTGCATTTATGTGTGTTTGTGTGAGTGTATGTATGCTCATCTGTATTAGTGCATGAGAAAGCCAGAAGAGAAAAATGAATCCCCTGGAGCTGAAGTTACAGGTGGTTGTGAGCCACCTGACATTGGTGTTGGGATCCAAACTCCTGTCCCCCAGAGAAGCAGCAAATGCTTTTTAACACCCAAGCTACTTCTCTAGCCAACTCATAAGTGTTGTTTTTGGTAAAATGAGGGCAAGAATTGTTTTGCAAAATTATTAGTGAAACTATAACTATCTGGAAATTTCTTTTCTAGAAATTGGTAGACTTTGGGTTGAGTACCAGATCTGATGTGACTTGCCAGCTGTATCAAGACTGTTTTATAACATCAGTGCATCTTAAGGAGAACAGCCCTTCCCTGACATCCTTGAGGGCTGCCTGGATGAGACAGCTTAGGTATCCTATGGGCTGTGCACCAGCAGGCTGTCTTTCTACTCACTTAGAAACAAAAGGCATTATACTTTATTTAACCCATTAAAAAAGTAAGCTATTGATAAATTAAACATGGGGTATGGCATATTTTATAATCTGTATTTTTATACTAGGTATAAAATTTTCTTGTATGCAAAGTCTTCAGATATTTGGGGGAGGCTAAGGAATGGGGAAAGAAGTGTTAAGTTCAATGGCTCTAGATTTTATTTTCATACAGTTACATTTAAGCAGTTACTTTAATTAGATTACTTAGCATAATAGAAATAAGTTTACTATAATAGGTATAATTGTAACTGTTCTATGCTGTAATAGACACAATTATTTTTTAATTATATATATTATATAATCACATCATATAATTACTATACATTATACAATTACTACACATTATAAAATTACTATGAAGTGTACTAAACACTACACATTATGAAATTATGTCATAATTGCATAATAATATAGTCATATGTAATACAAATGACATCATAATTATAATAGAATTGTATCACATAAGAGCATATTTTAAATCATTGCTAGAATTTGAAATTGATTTTTCAAATAATTTGAATGCTTATGGTTGTAAGCAATACATTTTGAGATTAGCCATTAGCTGTCATGTTTTGGTTAATTTCAAATAATATGATTACAGACTGCTATTTGAATTGATCACTTTGGATCAGTAGAATGTGACATTTTTCTCAAGTGGTGGTTGACATTAGACATTCTAATCTGCCAAAGAAACATTCTTCAACACATAGTACAGAGTCTAAGCTTCTGGAACTTGTAAGTAGAGGTCAATGCAGCTTTTTGATTCAAAACTTTCCCCCTCTTTCATGTGCATTGGTGTTTTGCCTGCATGTATGTCTGTGTGAGGGTATCAAATACCCTGGAATTGTCATTACAGACAATTGTGAGCAGCTATGTGGGTACTGGGAACTGAACCCCGGTCTTTTGGAAGAGCAGCCAGCACACTTAACTGCTGAGCCACCCCTCCAGCTCCAAGTTTCTCTATTTCTAACATAACTGTAACAACTGAGGAGACTAATTGCAGAGAATGATTATTCCAAACTCTGACTGCGCAGTACATAGTATCCGTGTTAGTTAGTCAGACTTCTTGTTGTTGTTATGAAATTTCTGGCATAAAAACCTCAAGGAGGAAAATTTAGTTTAGAATCATGGCTTCAGGCTGGTTCTATTGCCTTGGGCACAAAGGAAGTCAGGACATCACAACGTCACTTCCACTAGCAATGGTGTGCGGCAGAAGAGGCTGCCTACTTCATGGCACCAAAAGAAATAGGGAGGGAGTACTCATGGTAGCAGGTTTCCTCTTTCTTTTCCTTTTATTCTATTCAGCACCCAAACCTGGATGGCGATGCCCCCATTAGAGCAGGTATCCCCTGTAGCTTTGCTGCTTTGTGGGGTCTTCTTTTTCCTACCCTTTATTCCCCATTTCTCCCCCTATCACTAGACAGAAGATCACGCCTCTGCTAGAGCATGAGGCAATTCATAGTCAGCAAAGCAGCCCCATCTTCCCACTCCTGGGATTAAAATGAAAGCACATTCTTATGATATTTCTGTGTTTTTAAAAGAAACCAAAATTCCAGCATTCACATTATAACCCCTAACCTAAATTATTCCTCTCTGGAAATGCCTTTACAGATACCCCCAAAGGAATGCGTTCCCAATCTCCTACCCCTGTCAAATTAACAGTCAACATTAGTGATCACATTGGGTACTGATAAATGCCAATTGATTTCCTCTCTCTCAGTGATTGATACGAGTATCCAGTTACAGATTGGGTGATATTTGTGCTTTTATTTTATTTTATTTTTAAAGTTTCTTATGCAGAAAAATTGAATTTAAAACTAGTCTCATACAAGATTATGAATATTTATCTTTCTAAGATTTATAGGGTTAATATATCAAATCTTTGTGGGATACAAAGAATTTGTAACATTCTTATACCTTTAAAGATTGAGGTGAGATTGAAAATTATCTTTTAGGTATAGAGTAAGACAACCTGGTAGTTGTTTGGGAGCATAGGTGCTGATAAATGGTAGCTGATTTGCTTTCATAATATCTGGAGTTTATTTAGTGCCTGCTTTTGTGCAACTCAAAAGTATTACTTGTTTTCATTAAAAATTAATTAATTAAAAGTTGTTTTATGTGTGGGCTGGAGAAATGGCTCAACAGTTAAGAGCTCTGGCTGCTCTTCCAAAAGGCCCCAGGGTCAAATCCCAACACCCACATGGCAGTTTACAGCTGTCTAATTGCTGGGCGTGGTGGCACAGGCCTTTAATCCCAGCACTCGGGGGAGGCAGAGGCACTCGGATCTCTGTGAGTTCAAAGTTAGCCTGGTCTACAAAGTGAGTCCAGGACAGTCAGGGCTACACAGAGAAACCCTGTCTCGAAAAACCAAAAAAAAAAAAATGTTTTAATGTTTTGGCATTAGCACAGAAATGCCATGTGTTGTTTAATGCACATCTTAATGCATTTCTTTGAGGATTTTCACTTCAATTAGATAACTTCTTAAAATTTATAAATAAAGTTTCTTTCTCTACAAGTATTAATTCTGCTTTATGGTTCTAAGTTTCTTCATTCTTGCTGTTTCTAGAAAGATGGATGCTGGTTAAATAGATGCTGTGTCCAGGTAGTCAATATTTAATGAGAATACTTGTGTATACATTACCAAATTAATCAAGAAATAATAGTTGATTTTTACTGAGAATGTTCTACATAATTAAGTATGTGGGATCCTGTGTATGTAAGATTTGTAGGTGGAGAAATAAAGGAATGGAGAATAAATGACTTTGCTAAAGGTGACATGTTTAGTAGGAAGCAGAACCAGAACCCACATTCAGGGTCTATACCTCAACTTCCACGTTATTATTTAGGTTGAGCATCTCTAATTCAAAAACTTGAAGCCTGAAATTCTCCAAAATTTAGAATGTTTTGAGAGCTAATGTGTTGCCTGTGGCAGATTCTACAACTGACCTTGTATTATGGATATAGTTGAAATGCAGGTGCACTAACAGTACTGAATAAAGTTACCTTCAAACTTGAATGAATTTTTCATTTAGACTTAGGCCTTATGCCCAAGAGAGCTCATTATAGATATGCAGATAATAAAAATATCAAAAAATCTATGGAAATTGTTTCACATCTAGTCATAAGCTTTTTGAATAAAGGTTTCTTAACATATATTGCCTCATTTATACTATGGAGATATTCTGTCTGTTTTTAAAAGTCATATTCTTTTCTTCACAGTTTGTTCTTCTTTAGTCTTCTTTCTTTTAGGTATTTCTTGCATGTGTCACTGGAGATATCTAAATTCTACACTTATTCTTACCACCTAGTCACATCATTTAAAAAAGAAACATATATTCTGACATTATTTAAAGCCTGTGGAAAAGTTATTACTAGCACTAAGAATTCCTATATATTCATTTTCTCAGCTTTAATTTTTATATTGTATTTGCTGTGATAGTTTAAAGGAGAATTTTCCTCATAGACTCCTATGTTTGTATGTTTGATCTCCAGTTAGTGGAACTATTTGGTAAGGGTTAGGAGGTATGGCATTGTTGGAGAAAGTGTGTCATTAGGAATGAGCTTTGAGATTTCCAAAGCTCATATTAAGCCTAGGGTACTCTCCTGTCCTCTGCTCTCCCCTCCCCTCCTCTCCTCTCCCCTTCCATCCCGGCCCCACCCCGCCCTTCTCTTTCTCTTCTTTCTCTTTTTTCTCTTCTCTTCTTTGCAAGTTCTTTGCAATTGTTCCTGCTTTGCTTCTTTTATTCTTCTGTGGAATGCTCAACTTATATCAATCAGAGACCTTCTTTTCACTCTGTTCTTGGCTGTGAAATTCAACTTATATTTCATTTTCATTTACATTTACCTTTATTTTATGTCCTTACCTTGAATTGTCAAGTTGACACAGCTTGGAGTGATCTGAGAGAAAAGCCACAATTCAGGAATTGTCCAGATAAGACTGGCTTATATATGCATGCCTTTATGGAATGGTCTTGATTATTAATCAGTACAGGAAGGTACAGCTCATGATAGGTAGAACCATCTCTACATAGGTAGTTCTGGGCTATATTAGACTGTTAGCTAAGCATGCGCCAGCCACCAAGCAGTATGTCTCTATGGTTTCTGTTTTGAGTGCCTGGTTTTACTTGGCTTTGTGATGAACTGTGACTTAGAACTGTTAACCAAAAAAAATTCTCCCTTCCCCTCTCCTAAGTTTCTTTTTTCGTAGCATTTGTCACAACAAAAGAAAGGACACTAGAACAGCTCATATTCAACCCCATTCCTCTAGTGTCAGTTAATTCCTTTCAAGAAAATTGTCTGGTTGCAAAGTATAAAGTAGAAACTTACCAAACTGTTAGAACTTTTATTGAGTACTCCACTTCAGTGCATCTGTGTTTGGTCGTCTGGGACTTAAATGGACCAAAGCAATGATGACATTTTATTTTGCAGAAGAGAAAGTATGATATCTGCATGCAGCATAAGGAAATTGAATATGAGAATTTTTCTAGTTCCCCAGACAGAACCAAGTGTTCAGAAAGGGGAATGGAACCTCAAGTTTTCAGCTTGTAGCATCATTAGATACAATAAAAACAATGGTGCTATATTGTTTGGCTGAGTTCTTAATCAGGTATGTGGTACTGAAAACCCCACAAGCAGCACAGTTTGAGGAAAAAGAATAAAGCATTTGTTTCCAAGTAAGCAAATCTTACAAGATTATCTTTCCAGGTTTGTAAGGAGAAAAGCCTCAACTGATTTCAGTGAGTTTTTCGCAATAAACAGCTATGGTAACTGATAGCTAAATGTGAAAATTCCAAAATAAGCCATGTTATCTCCCTCCACAGCGGTTTCTATTGGTAAAGAAAGACAACTATAATTATTCCTATAATATCATTCCTTACAACACCAATTTTATACATGTCTTTAAAAACAGATGAGAGGTATATAAATATATTATATTTTTCTATACTATTTTTTTGTCTTACTATGATTAAATAGATAATTGCAGAACGATTAGCTATCCATACAAGGGAAGACTCACATAATTTAAAGGTAATGTTTTCCAATGAAATCCTGCAATTTGCAGCCAAATGGATGGAACTAGAAAAGCTTATCCTGAATGAGCTAACCCAGACTCAGAAGGATGCACATGGCATCTATTCATTTATAATTGGATTTTAGCCATATAGTACAAGATAACTATTCTACAACCAATGCACCAAAGGGAACAGGAACATAGACTTTGTTACCTGTTAATGAGACACTTTGCCCTAGTGGTGCTGTCATGCAGGCCCCCAGTATATGAGGAAGCTCTTAGCTCTCACATTACTGCTGAACTGGGGTAGGGAACTGATATGGAGGGACACTCCACCCTGGATAGGACAGGAGGGAGGGGGGAGTTTGTGAAGGTGGGACTGGGAGGGGTGGAAAGAGGGCACTGTGATGGAGATGTAACTTGAAGTAAAAAATAAACATAAAAAAATGAAGGTCATGTTTTCTTGTTAATTCAAGTCAAATGAATCCCCCCCCCCCGTTTAAACCACATATATTGAATTTGTGTGATGCATTTGGTTATTGAAAAAAATCAAATCTCATTGTAAATGTAGAATATTGTCACTTCAGAAGATCTGCTTAAATGTGTCTTAAACTGGAGCTCTGAGGTGCTTTTTAGGAAATGTTGAGTCATGCTGTGTCTATTTGAAAGTAGATGAAATTGCTATAGTCCAGTAGTTATTAAGGGTGTTTTTACAAAATTGTCCCATTTCTTATAGATTCCCTTGAACAAGCTATTTGACAGTTAAAGACCCAACTGTCTCAAAATCATCATTGTCAAGGCCAGATTTTATTTGTAAGGGATTTGGGTTAAAACATACAAGAGATTGGTCTGGAAAGGGACTGTTTCAGACATCAAGTGTAAGTGGAGATTTTTCAGTCTCAGTGATCTGACAGTAGATAAATGAGTGTAGTTCCTTTCAGTTGACAGTTTGACTTAATCTACACCAATTTACTCAGCAATACCCCATAAGTAGTTATGATTATTATTTTTCAATTACTTGGTAGTTTTTCTCTGATCAATTTGCTTCTCTTGTACAGACTTCTCTTTTCTTATCTCTATTCAGAAGAAGAGTGCAATAATTGAGCAAGAACTGTGTGAAAGAAGAGTAGGGATATTAGGTTTTAACACCCCAGCTGCTATTTCTAAGGTCTGGTGTTGCTAATATATCAAGAGACATGGATATTGTCAGGATCTTGTGAAAAATGCAGATTTAGACCTAAATACCCCCAGGTGACTTGTGTGGAGTACTAGTGTGGAAAAGATTCACATACTAATTTGGCAGTAACTTTTAAACTGTCTTTTAAAAATGTTGTGAACTTAAAATGGATAGGTCTTAATTGTTTGAGGAATTTACTTTAAATGTCCTCAGAGTTCTGAAAAACAATGTGCGAAATAAAAAGTCCAAACTGCTAAGAACCAATAGTCTGGTCATACAAATGTCAGCTAAATACTATGCATCTTTTCTGACTTCCTGCACGACAGGGGATTTGACTTTGTTCAACATTTATTTATTTATTTATTTATTTATTTATTTATTTAATCATTCATTCATTTATTTATTTATTTTTTGGTATTTGAATCTCAGAGAGGAAATGCAAATAAATTAAGATCAGCAAACATTCAGTTTGTCTTGGTAATTGCAAGCATGGTGATTTTTTTTTATTTAAATACTTTATTATTTTTTTTCAAGTTACATCTCAGTCACAAACCCCTCCCTATTCCCCCTTCCTATCCCGCCCTTCCACCCTCTTCCCCACAGAAGTTTCCCTTTTCAGTCCAACAGATGGTTCCTTCTCTTATTACAGTAAATATTATACAAAACAACAGATATAAATATGCCACATTTATGAGAGTTAAATGGCCCAGTATACCTTCCCCAATGTCCAGTTTATACATATTTGGCCCCTGACTTTAACATTCTACTATCTAACCGTCTCCATGAGTTTAAAGGTCTATATCTAGCTCAACATTCATACTAACTTGCAACACACTTTTAAGAGTATCTTCTTAGATCTATAACACTCTCTTGATTCCTAAACAACTCAAAATTTAACTATGAGACTCTAGCTGTCTATTCTTCAACCACCTCAGAGACCTGAGAGGGATAAATATATCTGCTTATATAGGAAGTGCAGGGCCTGCAGCTTCCAAAACTAAGAAAGGACATACCAATGACTGCCTGGACAGTTCCCATTTTCTCTCCATACATTCCTGCATCAGTCTTCAGCCTTTGGGTCCTGTTTCTCTGACAGACATTTGTTGTAGAGCAGGGATTATGAAGGACTTACCTACCCTGTCTTGGCAGAGTTAGGCTGTCGACTTCCCTGCTACCAAGTTTTGTCCTTGTTGGACAGCAGTCTGTCTGCAATTGGTGCAAGGGGTTTTTTCATGCCAAGAGATAGGCATGCCACTAATTCAACCATCTTACAGTGGAGATTCATGGTGATTTTTTTTAACCTTAAAAAATCATCCCTCTCAGGTCTCTGAGGTGGTTGAAGAACAGATAGCTAGAGTCTCATAATTTAATTTTGAGTTGTTTAGGAGTCAAGAGAGTGTTATAGATCTAAGAAGATACTTTTAAAATTGTGTTGCAAGTTAGTATGAATGTTGAGTCAGATATAGACCTTTAAACTCATGGAGATGTTTAGATAGTAGAATGTTAAAGTCAAGTACCAAATACATATGGACTGGTCATTGGGAATGTACATTAAGCCACATAACCCTCATAACTGTGGCCTAATAACCTCTGTTGTACTGTATTGTATTTGTTATTATAAGAGAAAGAGCCATTTGTTGGACTGAAAGGGGAAACTGTAGGGGGAAATAAGATATACCTTAAACTTAAACTTAAAAGAAAAAAAAAAGGGAAGAGGATAGGGGGTTGAGGGTGGGAGGGTGGGACTGGAGGGGGAATAGGGAGGGGAATGCGATTGAGATGTAACTTGAAGAAATAAAAAATACAGGAAAAAAAAAAAAGAAAAAAAGTCACAAAACAGGAAGGAAGCCTGAAACAGAATAAATATGAAGGTTAAAAAAATCATTAACTTATTGTTAAGTAACCAATAAAATTAGTTATTTCTTTTTGTTTGTTTGTTTTTAACATTTATTTATTACTTCTTACATATCCATTGCTACTCCCTCCCTCCACCCCCTCGAGGTCCCTCCCTCCCACCCTCAACCCCCCTCCCATCTCTCCCATGCCTCTGGTGTGGGATGCCTCCATATAGTGGTCCCCCTCAGTTCATTAGTCATATGAGGTCTAAGAGCTTTCCCCTTGCACAGGGGGCATACATGGCAGTTCCACTAGGGTGGAGTGTCCCACTAGCAGGTAACCAAGTCCATGTTCCTGCTTTTTTGGGTCTATTGATTGTAGAATGGCCCCTGTACTATATAGCTAAAATCCATAAGTGAATATATGCCATGTGTATCTATCTGAGTCTGGGTTAGCTCACCCATGATGAGCTTTTCTAATTCCATCCATTTTGTTGCAAATTGCATGATTTCCTTGTTTCTGATAGCTGAGTAGTATTCCATTGTGTAAATGTACCACAGCTTTTTTTTTTTATCCATTCTTTTTTTGAAGGACATCTAGGTTGTTTCCAGTTTCTAGCTATTACAAATAAAGCTCCTATGAACATGGTTGAGGAGATGTCCTTGTGGATTGGTGAGGAATCTTTTGGATATATGCCTAGGAGTGGTATGTCTGGGTCTTGAGGTAGAGCTATTCCAAGTTTTCTAAGATATCGCCAGACTAATTTCCATAGTGGTTGTACAATTTGCATTCCTTCCAGCAATGTGGGAGTGTTCCCCTTTCTCCTCAGTGAGGAGTGAGATGGAATCGCAGAGTCCTCTTGAGTTGCATTTCTCTGATGATTAAGGAGTTGAGCATTTCTTCAAGTATCTCTCAGCCATTTTAGATTCCTCTTTTGTGAACTCACTGTTTAGATCTGTAAACCATTTTTTGATTGAGTTTCTTGGTTTGTTGGTGTTTAATTTCTTGAGTTCTTTATAGATTTTAGATATTAGCCCTCTGTCAGATGTGAGGTTGGTAAAGAACTTTTCCCAATCTGTAAGCTGCCATTTTGTTCTAATGACAGTGTCCTTTGCCTTACAGAAGCTTTTCAGTTTCATGAGATCCCATGTATTGATTGTTTGTCTTAGAGCCTGAGCTATTGGTGTTCTGTTCAGGAAGTTGTCACCTATGCCAATAAGTTCCAGGCTTTCCCCCCACTTTCTCTTCTATTAGATTTAGTGTGTCTGGTTTTATGTTAAGGTATTTGACCCACTTGGACTTAAGTTTTGTGCAAGGTAATGGGTCTATTTGCATTCTTTTACATGTTGACATCCAGTTACACCAGCACCATTTATTGAAGATGTTGTCCTTTTTCCATTGTATGGTTTTGGCTTCTTTGTCAAAAATTAAGTGATCGTAGGTATGTGGGTTTATTTCTGGGTTTTCAATTAGATTGATCAATTCCATTGATCAACTTGTCTGTTTCTATACCAGTAGCATGGTGATGTTTGATACTAGAGAATAAGTGGATCTACAGGATAATGTCTTCAGTCCTGAGTGAGTTTGCTTTCCTCTTGGAAATGACATACTTAATTGAAATGTAGAAAAGTGAGTAAAACACTACTTCTAATATAATTGTGGATTATGAGTAAATATTAAATAGATTGAAGCAATCTGCTGTTAGAATGAGAGCAAAGTAGCAGGATTCTTTTCATGCCTTTTCTACTGCTCCCCGCACTGAAATGTTTCTTTTCACCATGGCTGCCTGGGTGTTAGTACTGAGTTTTGGTATGGATAATTTCTACGCTGATGCTATTTCATGTTTAAGTCTTTGTTTTCATAGATTAACCTGAAGGGATGGAAGGCTTTCTTTGTGGGGAAAAGGACATTTGAGTCTAGAGGAAGAGTGTGAGAAGGCCATAGCTTGGTAGGAATGGTGGAAACTGGTGGAGAGCAGTAGTAACATGGAAGGGTGCTGATGAGAGAAGCATGAAAACTAACAAATGGACTTTTGTCAGCATGAGAAATGATGCTTGCTTACTGTAAGTGAGATTTGAAATTGACAATTCAATAACATTGAAGTTTAAGTAATCATGGATTAATTGAGCCTGCATTCATCTTCCCTGGTAGTTTATTAAGCAAAGGAATTAAGTATACTGTGAACCTTCTGTAATTTTGGAAGATACAAATTAAATAAATGACACATTCAACATAAGATTATTGTATTTATAATTATCAAAATGTGGCCATGTCAGTGGTCTCTTATTTTATTTCAAACTATAACTTGTTAACCATAGTTGTAACTTGTAATAGTCCCTTTACTAGATAACATATATATCTAGTATTTCAAAATTTGGAACTTCAGAAATGCTGTGTATAAAAGAATGTTAGCACCCTTAAAATGGTGTGGAGGAAAAAATTGAAATTTTATGTATAAAAAATTTTATTTGTACACAATTATCCTTTTAAGAGACTGTGGCTATAGATCAGTCCAGAAAGCCTCTTTTTTAACAAATGCTCAGGATGTGAGGTTATAATCATACCTTACTTTCCGGAGGGTTTTTTCCCCTTATCTCTTTGACTTTGTAAATGCAATACCCCTTGAGAAATCTAAGCATTCACATTATGAGGGTTTTTATCTTTGCAGATTTTGCCTTCTCTTCTCTGACATTTTCAAACATATTTAATAGATACTTTATGGAGAGAGGCAGAATAAAGTTGTACTCATGTGTAAACTTAAACCATTTTTAAACTTTGGAAATTGTGTTTAGTATTTGCTGGTATGGAATTCACTCTGTAGACCAGACTGGCCTTAAAATCACAGAGACCCACCTGCCTCTGCCTCCGGAGTTGTAGCATTGAAAGTGTGCACCACCTCACCTCTACTCTTACACTATGTATTAACTTCATTGAGCATACATTCATGTTCCCTAATAGTTTGTTAAGCAAAGAAATGGCAAATACTCAGCCTGCAATTCTTGTAGTCATAAAACATTCTACACTTTTAATTAAAGAAATCAACATCTGACACATACTAAGGATATGTTCATGTTATATATTCAGAGCATCATGAAAACATAAGCATTCTGGAAGCTGACTCTCAAATCGAGAGATAGATCCCGCCTATTGATTCCCATCTACCTTCTTGTTCTTTCCTTGCTTCATTTCTTTGCCTAGTTTGCCCGGTGTGTCCACTGCAGTAACTATTGGCAGTACCCGGCATGATGATGGCACAACTGCTAATTTTTGGCTTTCCAGTAATGTGAAGGCAATACGCATTTAGTGGAAACTGTGCCACATGCTTTTATTTTTCCTCGTCTAGTGATACCTGATAAAATACATTTGCAATGCTGGACCATAGCAATGAGCTCAAACTCCAGTCACGATAGTAAGCAACTGTTAAGTTCAGTGTCCTGCGCTGTTGAGCTGTGCTGGTTTCTGGGCTGGGTGTATTGCACATTTTATACAACATTTTGACTTTCAATGTTTTTAACTTACATTATGCACATAGCACTATTGTAAATCCAGAAAAACTGTACCTTATTTGCACGTGTTCCTTTGCTTTGGTCAAATTGTTTTGTCATATATGTGCATATGCATCCCTAAATATATGCTTTACTTTTATATACTTCTGAATTAAAAAAAATCTTCATTTTGAGAGTTGATTTTGTCATTGAATATTATGTTTGAAAGGTTTATCCATGAGATTTCATGATGTACTTTATTCCACTTCTTTATAAATTCCACTTTGAGAGCATGCCACAATCTACTTTCTTTTTAATGAGCATTGGGTTCTATCTAACACATTTTTATGATGGTTTATGTGGCTATGAATGCTGTTGAGTTCCATTAAGTGCAAAGGTTTAACTGGAATACACCGAAAAGCAGAAATAGCTGCTTGTAGCAGAAACACGTGACCAGTTTTCTGAGAATAAAATTTGTGTTCTGAACTACTTACAGCAATTTAGCACTTATGCGTATCTTTTTATTGTTCTCATTTCATTGTCAGACTTTATACTTTGTTGGTAAATGTATTATTTTCTGATGCTATTTAGCATTCATCTCACTACAAATTGGGAATCTTCCTCAGTCTTATCAGTTGTCTGTATTGCTTTAATTATGAAATAGTTGTTCAGATTTTTGCTGTTATTTTCTTTAGTGTTTATGTGTATCCTTTTTGATTTGTAGACCTCTTCCATGGGTATTGTTTATTTACCCAAGTGTTATAAAATTAACTTCCGTCAGCTTGAACTTTATAATATTGTTTTGTTTTTTGAGGTGTATTTGAAAATGTAATGAACTGTGCATGTGTGAGGTGCACAATTTAATATCTGGCTGTTTGTATGAATTATTAACATAAACATGATAGAAAGAAAGTTCACTTGAATTGAAAGATTTCCTTCTTTCTATACCTGAATGATATTCTATTTTGTGGTTGACTATAGTATGTTTATTTGATCATCCATTTGTAGACATTTGGTTTATTTCCATGTATCACTTTTCTTTTTTTTAATAATTTATTTTTTATTTCTTCAAGTTACATCTCAATCACAATCCCCTCCCTACTCCCCCCTCCAGTCCCACCCTCCCACCCTCCTCCCCCTCAACACCCCATCCTCTTCCCTTTTTTCAAAGTTTAATGTATATCTTTTCCCCCCAACAGCTCCCCCTTTCAGTCCAACAAATGGTTCTTTCTCTTATACCAATAAATACAATACAAAACAACAGAAATAAATAGGCCACAATTATGAGAGTTATATGGCTTAGCATACATTCCCAATGTCCAGTCCATATGTATTTGGCACCTGACTTTAACATGTATCACTTTTCAAATAGACATGGATATATATATATATATATATATATATATATATATATATAATTTTATTTTAGATAAATACCCAAGACATGAATGACTAGGTGGATTAGTAATGACATATGTAACTTTTTGCAGCCATATCAAACCCCAGTACAAGAGGAATCTCTTAGTCCTTATGTGACTGATGTACTGAGAGGGGTTGATATATGGGGGCTCCCCTAATCCGAGGAGGAGGAGAGGACAGAGACAGACAAGAGGGGAAGGAAGAAGGGGACTTTGATCAAGGTGTAACTTGAAAAAAATACCTCCAAATTCTTTCAGTGTTTTATAATTTGTCACTGTTACTGTTTATGTTCAGGAGTTCCAATCCCTCTTTTACTTGTCTTTCTTGTCTCTTTCTTGTCTATAGTCTTGATTATAATAATTCTAATGTATGTGTGGTATTACCTCATTGTTGTTTTAATTTTCATTCCTCCAATGATGATGAACCTTATTTTTTTGTGAAGTGTATGTTCTTATTTTCACCCAGTTTTGTATTAGATTTTTTGATTTCTCATAGTTTAAGAGTTCTTTTTATATTTAATATAGCTAGTTTAAATAAAGTAAAACAGTTCTATGATGATGATTATTCTGTCACAAGAAGTTGAAGATTTTAGTTTATTGTCTTCTTTGAAAACTGATATTTTGCTTTCTTTGATTGTTTTAAGATTTTTTTCTATATCGGTGCCATGGATTTCCATTTTGATATACTTTGTACTAGTCATAGCATTGCTCCCTTCTTTTTTACTAAAAAATGGAGCATTCTCAAGTTATAAGAATGTTAATATGATCCAGAAGGTGATGGTACATGCCTTTAATATTAGCACTAGGGAGGTAGAGGCAGGCTGGTCTCTGTAATTTTGAGGCCAGCCTGGTGTACAGAAGGGGTTCAAGGACAGTCACAGTTCTGTTACTCAGAGAAACAAGCAAACAAACAAACACAGGAATATTAAAATGAACACCTGTATGCTTTGTCTAAAGATTTGTTAGTGTTTCGTTATATGTGTTATATGCCACACTAATCCATCCATGACATCATTAGTACATCTTAAAATAATTACATTTTTAATTCATGGACGTTACATTGGTTCTGCCCCATTCTGCTAGTCCATTCTTATTATACTCTAATTATTTTCTCATCTCTGTGGTTTAACATAAAAGTATTGTACATAGACCGTCTATATTCTGTGTCAGATTACTGAGGGAGCAAAGTAACTAGGCCTTAAGTTACTTTTTAGTCTATTGTTTCTAATTATTGTTGCTTCTGAATCTCATTCATAGTAGTACCCCTATTTTGTCATGGCTATGTGTATGTAAAGATGATGCTTAGAGATCTCCCTTATATATGTTAATGCCAGCAATACTTCTTAATTTCTGTGTCCTACTCACTACGTAACTGATTCAAAGATTACTGAGACTTCTTCAGTGTCAAACAGTTGGCCTCAAAAACACATTTTCTTTAAAAGTTACACAATGCAACCTGATGGAATATCAATTCTACTCCCACTCATCCTAAATATGAAAATTGATTTATTAAAAAAAACATTTTGAGGTCGTCTGTGAATTGAACTGTGATTGTGCAATGCCCTTAGAAAAGCCAGGTTAATCAGTAACATGTTTTCTTTGGAGTAGTTTTATACTTAGAGAAAAGTTACAAAGGCATTGCAGGGACTTGGTAGAGACCCCTTTCTATTTCTCCTACCACCAACACCTTTCTTCAGTGTTGTAATGACTAATGACATATCACCATGTGGTCATGAGCTAGTGGTCATATCTTGGTCAGATTCCTTAAGTTTTAGCTCAGGCTCTTTGTGTTACAGGAGCCCACTGGGATAGTACATTGTATCTCTTTCTCACGTCTCTGTTTCCTTGCTCTTTTCAAGTCCATGTCAGTTTTTAAGGCTTTGACACATGCCTTCAGTTTTGTCTTTCCCATTATGGATCATTACAAACAGAAGTAATAACATAGCTTTTTTGTTTACATACTTAGTCCTTCCAAAATTCATCGTTTTGTATTTCTTTAATATTGGTTTCCCCCTTCCTCCCCAGACATGAGATGTATAAAGTACACTGCATGTACCCTTTCATACTGGGCTCATTCACTTACAACTATGTTCTTTTGAAATTCATCTGTGTTTTTAGATAGTTTGATAGCTTATTATCTCTTATGTCCCAATGTTATCTTGATTTATGAACTTACTACAGTTTTGCTGTTCAGCTATTGAACAACATCTTGATTGCTTCCTGTGCTCACGATTATGAATGAAGTTGCTGTATTATACTGAGCCTGGAAAAAAAAATCAGTTCTCAGGACTTTCTGTTCTGATTGCTTTAGCTTGGAATGCATTTATTCATTTATTTTAAGTAGCCATATTTTTCATATGCATATACACATAAGCTATTTATGAGGTGTTATATGACATTTTGATTCTTTCCTGACAATTCCTTTACAGATATTCAAGAATTTTATGAGGTGACCTTATTAAATTCTCAAAAAAGTTGTGAGCAGAAAATAGAAGAAGCCAATCAAGTTGCACAGAAATGGGAGAAGACTCTTATTCTTGATACACGCCATGATGGGCTTCAAAAATCCACAGAGGTATGTAACCGGAACACCTCAGAAAACTGAAGAGATGGAGACTCATGTTTGTAAAGGAGTGGGGCCATTATTATAGCAGTGTAGTCATTGTTCCTGTCGAATGGCAGCAATATTATGCTTGCAGTCTTTTTTTTTTAAATGCTATTACAATAATTGTTCTCTTATAAAGCACATCTTTTTTTAAAATTTTTTTTTTATTTCTTCAAGTTACATCTCAATCACAATCCCCTCCCTTCTTCCCCCTCTGGTTCCACCCTCCCACCCTCTTCCCCTTCACACCCCCCCCTTTTTTTAAGTTTAAGGTATATCTTTTTCCCCCCAACAGCTTCCCCTTTTAGTCCAACAAACGGCTCTTTCTCTTATAACAACATATACAATACAAACCAACAAAAATAATTAGGCTGCAATTATGAAAATTATAAGGATTAGCATACATCACCAATGTCCAGTCCATATGTGTTTGGCAACTGACTTTAACATTCAACTATGCATCCATCTCCATGATTTTTTATTTTTTTTATTTTTTTTCCTTTATTTTTTATTTCTTCAAGTTACATCTCAATCGCAGTCCCCTCCCTATTCCCCCTCCAGTCCCACCCTCCAACCCTCAACCCCCCATCCTCTTCCCTTTTTTTTTTCTTTTAAGTTTAAGGTATATCTTATTTCCCCTTACAGTTTCTCCTTTCAGTCCAACAAATGGCTCTTTCTCTTATAATAATAAATACAATACAGTACAACAGAGGTAATTAGGCCACAGTTATGAGGGTTATATGGCTTAACGTACATTCCCAATGACCAGTCCATATGTATTTGGTACTTGACTTTAACATTCTACTATCTAAACATCTCCATGAGTTTAAAGTTCTATATCTGACTCAACATTCATACTAATTGCAACACAATTTTAAAAGTATCTTCTTAGATGTATAACACTCTCTTGACTCCTAAACAACTCAAAATTTAATTATGAGACTTTATCTATCTGTTCTTCAGTCACCTCAGAGACCTGAGAGGGATAAATATATCTGATTTTATAGGAAGTACAGGGTCTGCAGCTTCCCAGACTAAGAAATGACATACCAATGGCTGCCTGGACAGTTCCCATTTTCTCTCCATACATTACAGCATCGCTCTTCAGTCGTTTGGCCCCGCTTCTCTGACAGACATTGATTGTAGAGCAGGGGTTATGAAGGACTTACCTACCCTGTCTTGGCAGAGCTAGGCTGTCGACTTACCTGCTTCCAGGTTTTGTCCTTTTTGGACAGCATTCTGTCTACAGTTGGAGCAAGGGGCTTTTCCTACCAAGAGATAGGCTTGCGACTAATTCAATCATCTCCCACTGGAGATTCTTCGAGCTCATCTTCTACTTGGAGGAGAATAGGGGGTGCTGTCAGGAGTTGATATGTCTTGATATAAAAAAATCTAAAGTTGCGAAAACATCTTTGAATGCCATATTCTGCAGATCTCTTGAGGTTTTTGAAGAGGCCCTATCTATCTCTTATATTAGGGTAAGCAGATGTTGCTTGTCTTGTAGCAGGTTTATTTCTGATTAGCTTAGCAATTAACTATAATAGGCTGTCATAGTACCTAACAGAATGACTGGCTTGCATAACCATTAGTTTGCATTTCTTAATTATCCTAAACAGTTCATGACAGTTAGTAGTAAAAGTCCGAAACATCACATTTCATTTTTTTTTCTTTACCTTCTACCCTTCCATCCCATTTCTCTGGGGTGGGGTGTCCTTATATAACAGTCCCTCATCTCAGTTGAGAGGTCGTATGAGGGCCAAGAGCCTCTTCATTCTTAATCAAAGGAAATCTGTATTTTCCTAAGAGATAATTTAGACCAGAAGAAAAGCATAATTTGTATATTCGTGGGTATGGTATTTCAATGAAACAAGTGAATTCTGTCAGGACTACTGTCTTTTTTTCTTTTCTTTTATATAAGTACTTTTTTTTTCTTCAAGTTACATCTCAGTCACAAACCCTTCCCTATTCCCCCTTCCTGTCCCACCCTTCCACCCTCTTCCCCCCCAACAGCTTCCCTTTTCAATCCAACAAATGGTTCTTTCTTATAACAGTAAATTCTATACAAAAAAACAGAATTAAATATGCCACATTTATGAGAGTTAAATGGCCCAGTATACTTCCCAATGACCAGTTCATTCATATTTGGCCCCTGACTTTAACCTTCTACCTTCTAACCATCTCCATGAGTTTAAAGTTCTATAACTGACTTAGCTTTCATACTAACTTGCATCACTATTATAACCATCTTATTAGATCTAGAACACCCTCTTGATTCCTAAACAACTCAAAATTTAGCTATGAGACTCAAGCTGTCTATTCTTCAACCACCTCAGAGAGCTGAGATGGATAAATATATCTGATTATATAGGAAGTGCAGGGCCTGCAGCTTCCAATACTAAGAAATGACAAACCAGTGACTACCTGGACAGTTCCCATTTCTCTCCATACATTCCAGCATCAGTCTTCAGCCTTTTGGTCCTGTTTCTCTGACAGACATTTATTGTAGAGCAGGTATTATGAAGGACTAACCTACCCTGTCTTGGCAGAGCTAGGCTGTCGACTTCCCTGCTACCAAGTTTTGTCCTTTTTGGACAGCAGTCTGTCTGCAGTTGAAGCAAGGAGTTTTTACATGCCAAGAGATAGGCTTGCCACCAATTCAACCATCTCACACTGGAGATTCTTTGATGCTTATCTTCTACTTGGAGTAGAATAGGGGGTGCTGTCAGGAGCTGATATGTCATGATATCAAAAAAAAATCTTAATTTAAGACCACATCTTTGAATGCCATATTCTGCAGATCTCTTGGGGTTTTTGAAGATGCCCTATCTATCTCTTGTATTTAGATAAGCAAATGTTGCTTGTCTCTTAACAACTTGATTACTGAGTAGCTTAGAGAATATCTGTGATAGACTGTCATAGTAGCTAACAAGGACTATTGTCTTAATTTGAGGTGACTCAGGTTTGAACAGTTACATAATCTACCAGCACAATATGCATCCTCTAGAGACACGCTTTAATTCCAAAATGTGGTTCTGTGTATAATGAGGAATTGGGGCTGACTAGTGGGAAAATCGAGAGTGTTCTAGGTCTGTGAGGTTCATAGCAAAAATATATATCCCAAGGTGTAGGTGATGTGACCCATTAGTGTGAAGGAGCAAAATAGTAGAAGTACTATTTCCATTTCTTTTTGTCTTTAAATATTTAAATTGAGCTTTTTGGAAATATTCTATATGTAGGTAATTCTTAATACACATATATTAATGGCAATGCATATGCATTTAAAATATAACTTACATACTCAAACAATTTTAAAAGTTAGTACTAAGTGAGCAACAGTTTGGAGACAGTGGAGGTTAAATTAAAGTTACCAAAGGGAAAGGAAAGTCAATGTGTGTTCCAGGTTCACAGCTGAAGACAACTGTGGAGTCAGAGACAGAGCAATGACGCTTTCATGTATCTGAGGAGTTACTAGCGTTTGAAGATGACTGTGAGAGGGAGAGTAATTTTCTGCAGGGGTTTGGCTCCTAGTATGTTGATTATTCTACAGTGGATAGCCACACACATGTGCATATATGTAGTGCACTCATTAGACTCAGTGGTTTATTAAATGAAACAAAACATAAAGAAGAACATGAACTTATGAGGTGATGTGTTCAGGGTGGTGGTCTAGTAGGAGTTTGATGGAAGAGTGAGATATGCATATGATCAAAACCCATCACATACATTTATGAAATCTAAAATTACAATGCAATACACACACACATTCAATATTTTTGGAAGGATGAGGGCTGTAAAACACACAAATTATCTCAAATTTGGTGCTTTGTAGTTCATACTAGGTCTCAGAATCTGTAAGAATTCTGTTGCCAATCAATGGCATGGGACTTGGTTAATGAACTTTTCATTTGTTTTTTTTTCTTTTAATAATTTAGTTTTTATTTCTTCAAGTTACATCTCAATCACAATCCCCTCCCTACTCCCCCCTCCAGCCCCACCCTTCCACCCTCCTCCCCTTCAACCCCCCATCCTCTACCTTTTTTTTTAGTTTAAGGTATTTCTTCCCCCCCCCAACAGCTCCCCCTTTCAGTCCAAAAAATGGTTCTTTCTCTTATAACTATAAATACAATACAAAACAACAGAAATTAATAGGCCACAATTATGAGAGTTATATGGGTTAGCATACATTCCCAATGTCCAGTCCATATGTATTTGGCTCCTGACTTTAACATTCTACTATCTAACCATCTCCATGAGTTTAAAGTTCTATATCTAACTCAGCTTTCATACTAACTTGCCTCCCAATTTTAAAAATATCTTCTTAGATCCAGAACACCCTCTTGACTCCTAAACAACTCAAAATTTAACTATGAGACTCTAGCTATCTCTTCTTCAATCACCTCAGAGACCTGAGAGGGATAAATATATCTGATTATATAGGAAGTGCAGGGCCTGCAGCTTCCAAGACTAAAAAATGACATACCAGTGGCTGCCTGGACAGTTCCCATTTTCTCTCCATACTTTACAGCATCAATCTTCAGCTCTTGGGCCCCGTTTCTCTGACAGACATTAATTGTAAAGCAGGAGTTATGAAGGACTTGCCTACCCTGTCTTGGCAGAGCTAGGCTGTCGACTTACCTGCTTCCAAGTTTTGTCCTTTTTGGACAGCATTCTGTCTACAGTTGACGCATTTGTTAAATTACAGTTTCTCATACACTTTCTGTATTACTTAGCATTGATTTATATGGAGTAGGATGGAATCTGATGATCATCTTAGTTATTTTAAGAAAAAGATAATAATGACAATTATTTTTACATCAGTAAATAGCCAGTATATAAAGCACAAAAGTAGAGGGCATTCTAATTTCAACAGCTAGAAATAATTATTGTCCTTTTCCTATACAAACATTTATTTCATTTTGTAAAATTTATATACATATAAACATACATATTTATTTATATAAAATATAAACAATATATAAAATTACTATATATTACATATATTACATATATATAGTGTTAAATAACACCATAAGCAAAAATCTTAATCAACAAAGTGATTAAGAACTAATAATTTCAGCATAAAGACATTAAACAAAAAAATGGCCTCCATTAATTTTACAAATGAATTTTGGGACTTAAAAGTCACAATAATTATTTCTAGCTGTTGAAATTAGAATGCCCTCTACCTTTGTGCTTCATATACTGGCTATCTACTGATGTAAAAATTATTGTCATTATTATCTTTTTCTTAAAATAACTAAGATGATCATCAGATTCCATCCTACTCCATTTAAATCAATGCTAAGTAATACAGAATGTGTACAAGAAACAAAATAATATATATAGGATATAGGGCAGTAAGTAGGTTACATTTCTTTTATTCTATATTTTTATTTATTTTTAAAATTAGATTATAATGTGTTAAGCAAATAGAAAGAAAACCAAATAGGGTAATGATGGGAGTGGGGTAAAAAGACACATGGGACATAAAAGAAAAAGAGTCTGGAGGCAGCATGCAAGAGAGTCTAAATAGTTGGTGGAGATAGCTGGGGAGAATGAGTGTGAAGGAGATCAATTGAGATACACTTTGCTGAAATAGACAGACAGATTTATGTTCCATAGGGAAACAGCTTGTAGGACATTTTTATGTCTTATACTTTGAAACTATTTTAATAGGTAGAAATATTGATCATTTAAACTTAAGTAGTTTATGACTCAGTGTTTAGGTCATCTCAAAATTTCTCTTATGAGTACTGTTGTGGTTGAGATCCCCATGTTTGTACACAAACACTTCTAATTTATATTAGGTTGATTTTTATGAAAGACTATTGAAGCCATGGGTATTGATATTTTAAGAATCTTAACTCAGACTGGCAATATGTTTGGAGATAGGTTTTACCAGCAAACCTAACTATGGATCTTTTTTATTTATCTGGCTTGTATTCAGACTAGCAATCATTTGTTATTTAAATTCATTTGTAAAATTAATGGAGGCTATTTTTTTTTTGTTTAATGTCTTTATGCTGCAATTATTGGTTCTTGATCACTTTGTTGATTAAGATTTTTGCTTATGGTATTATTTAACACTATATATATGTAATATATGTAATATATATATAGTAATTTTATATGATAGTGTCCATTGCTTTTATGTTTTTTTCAAGACAGAGTCTTATGTAGCACAAACTGGCATCATAATCACTTTGTTATTGAAGATGGTCAGTTTCTGACCCTCCAGCCTCCACGTCCTGAAGCCAGAATTAAAGGTGCATGTGTCCACATGTGCTTTGTGGGGCACTGCATCAAACCCAGGGATGGCACATGCTAGGCAAGTACTCTACTAAGTCTGGTGCAGAACCAGCCCTACTGCATTTTGCTTTTTATTCTTTTTCTTTAAGTTTGTTTTAAATTTTTTTGCTTTGTCACTGTTTTTCCCAATTAGTTAAGTAGTCTCCTATACTTTATTGGTCCTTTATTGACTTGACATTTTGCTTTTATGAGCTTTCAAAAACTTACTTTTATTCAGTTTCTAGATGCATAGTATCATATACATATGTGATTTTGTATAAATTCATGCATCTGTTTGCTCTAATTTAATTCTTTGAAAATTTTCAGTTCTCTTTCACTTTCTGCCTGTTACTTTAGCTTTGGTATATAAGATAACACACGTTAATAACTTAATGTGTCTTTGTTTATACTCATATAATATGCATTCATATACAAACTATAAACAGACGTGTGGATTTTATATATTGATACACACTAGGCATATGTGTATATATGTATACATATATATATATACACATATAAGAGATTTTGAGATGTGATTATTTTTCCAAACATTCATAGTTTTTTCTCAAGTTGTCTGGTACAGTTTTAGTTCTTCTGATGAATGTGTAATGTCATAGTGTAGGTGTATAGTAGCATGCTCACCCATACCCAGCAATGAGGATTTTCTGTCTCCCATCTCCTTCCTGTGTGAGTAATGCTGCCATCATCCTTGTGTGTGCATCAGGGCTGACTGACGCTTTTGCTCCATTCTCTCAGGGGTGGAACTCTTGGCTCTGAAGCATGCATGATTTTAATTTGAATAAGGCTTTTTGGAACAAGTTTACTTGTCACCTTTTCACCACAGTGCATGGAGACCGGGCTGTTAACTCACAGTGCGCTAGCACCTCAATTTTGCCAGTTTCATGGTCATAGTGATATTCAGCTTTTCCTTCACTTCTGGACTGCAGATGCCTGGTGAACTGCACCATTGTTTCACAGAGTTGTTGACTGTGAATATACCTGTCTGCTAACTTATTCATATTCTTCACTTATTTCTGTATTTGTACTCTTATGCTTGACATTTAGCTTGACGATTTGGTATATTTAAATCATTCAATTTGTGTAATTTTTTCTGTATACAAACTTTCTTAAGGAAAATGATTTTTTTCATGAATTTGCATACACATGTAGTACCTTTGTTTTGTTTCATTTTATTAATGTATTTTATTCAAATTTATTTCTTAGGAAAAGCTAATTGAAACATTAATGGCAATCCATGGAGATGTATGAGCACATAAAAACCTTGCTCATAACTGTATTTACTGGGTTACAAAAAGCTATGAATTTGGGAAGGGAGTGTTCTAGGAGCAATAAGGAATAGTTGCAGTGGGAAAGTGGGAGTATATATGTTCATATACATGATGAAATTCTCAGCAATAAAAAAATAAGGGTTAAAAAGCAAGCAAGGAAATAGATCTTGATTGCAAGCCTGATGACCTGTAACCTGCATGTGATAATTAAATTCAGGTAGCTCTGTCTGCAATCCTAACAATCCTATTGCAAGATTGGAGGAAGAGTCAGAAATGGCTGGAAGTTCACTTATGCAGTGCAGTGTCAAAAACAATGGCAGAGACCCTTTCTCCAAGTCAGGACAGAAAAAGATAACTGACGTCTAAAATGTTGTTCTCTGACCTTCACAAGCACACCCTTGTGCATTTTCTCTACCCCTCTCAAACACACTAAGTAACTAATTAACTAAATAAATGACTTTTTAAAATTTAGGGTAATTCTGCTTAATTTACACTCATTTATATTCAGTGTCAAAATTAGCATACACACATGCACACACTACTGAATATGTCTTTTTTCAAAATAAAATTTTAGAATTTCTTCTAACTTTATTTGTGTTCCTTAAGAAGCCACTGATTGGTCTGCGGTAATTTGAATATAGTCCAGCCATGCCTTTTTATTTTTTCCCATAATATATTTTTATATTTTGAAATTATAATTACATGATTTTCCACTTCTATTTCAGCTCACATGCTCATTGATCATAAATACATAATACAATTGATCATAATTACATAAATACTGCTCAGTCCATATAATGTTACTTGTACTTATATGATTTTATAGCTGATTACTTGTTATCAGATAACCAACTGGAGGCTATTCCCTGGGGAAGATCATTTCTTCCATTCTCAGCATTTCTCACTTGCCTATATTCTTTGTCTAGAGTTGTGGTTCCAGGAGATTTTCTCCCTTCCATATTAGCAAGTCCATTGGTGGTGGTATTGTTCAGGTATGTTTAGGCAGCCATATTGATGAGGTTTCATGGGTGTAGCTTTCTTTGCATTTCTAGGAGATACAGCCTCACAGAATGCTTCCTGTTACTCTAGCTCTTACAATTTTCCACTCCCTCTGATTCCTGAGCCTTAGGTGCAGGAATTATGTTGCAGATATATCATGTGTGACAAGACACCCCGTGGTCTCTTGTTCTCTGTATTTTGATTGGCTGTGGTTTACTGTCAAGGGTTCCATCTAAGGCAGAGAGTAGTTTCTTACCCCTATCCATGGGTATAAGGATAAGTATTTAGAGTGTAGTTATGCTGGTTTAGTAAAATGAAGTTGTAGGTTCTCCTCCAAGGTTCAAATCACTAGCCCTGGGTAGTAGGCGAGGTTTTCACTATCAGGCATGCTTTTCCTCTTGTTAATAAGCCTTAGGCCCAATTAATGAGCTGTTGATTACTACCAAGGTATGCATGTGGCTATTCCACCATTAGTGTTACTGTGCCATGCTCTGACCAGGTATTTCTCAAACATCAGAGCATGCAAACATCCTCCAATAAGCCTGCTTATTCATACAGTCTGATTGTTCTCCCCTTATGGACTGCATGAAGCCAAGTACTGAGTCTTCCTAACCTATTGCTATAAAGGGGGAGATGGGCACAGAGTGGGAAAGTGCCCTTATTTGGGATCTCAGGATGCTGAGGCAGTAGAAGTAAATACCTTATTATGTGGGGTTTGGCTTTTCAAGTTCAAAATTTGGACAGTGATTCCAATGTAAGTTGCTGCTTAAATTCTAAGTGAGACTAGTAATTGAGAAATGAAGCCGAATGGAGTCGATGGCCAGAAATGGAGTCGATGGGTAGAAAAGCTTGGATCAGGAATCTGCTGCTTTAGGTAGGCTATTCCTCACTGATATAGTTCAAAGTTTACTTCTACTGTATTTTATTTTATTTTTAAGATTTTACATTAATTAAAAAATTCTCTCTCTGTGTGTCTCTGTGTTTGTGTGTACATGTGTGTGCAGGTGTCACTTTGGTATGAATTTATTAAAACCGATTATTAGAATGTTTTTGCTTAATTCCAGGTGGGCTGCTTAAGAAACAGGTATAAAGTATTAATGGTCTTGTGAGCTAGTAGGGGCATGGCTTAACCAGCTGATCAAGTTTAACTCTGAGGACTTGGGAGAGAGAAATAAAGAGCCCCAAGGAGAAGGGGGCTCTACAAAGGAGGGAAAAAAAGCCAGAGCCCCGAGGAGAAGGGGGCTACAAAGGGAAAAGAGAGAAGGAGATCCACAGAGAAATAAACTCCACAAAGAATTAAAAGAGAATGGGCTCTACAAAGAAGTAAGAGAAAAGGGGGCTTTACAAAGAAATAGGAGAAGGGGTTCTCATAGTTAAATTTTGAGTTGTTTAGGAATCAAGAGGGTTTTCTGGATCTAAGAAGATGTTTTTAAAATTGTGATGCAAGTTAGTATGAAAGCTGAGTTAGATATAGAACTTTAAACTCATGGAGATGGTTAGATAGTAGAATGTTAAAGTCAGGTGCCAAATGCATATGGACTGGACATTGAGAATGTATGCTGAGCCCTATAATTCTCATAATTGTGGCCTAATTATTTCTGTTGCTTTGTTTTGTATTTATTGTTATCAGAGAAAGAGCCATTTGTTGGACTGAAAGGGGGAGCTGTTGGGGAGAAAAAGATAAACCTTAAACTAAAAAAAAAAAAAAAAGGTAGAGGGTGGGGGGTGAGGGGGAAGAGGGTGGAAGGGTGGGACTGGAGGGGGTAGTAGGGAGGGGATTGTGATTGAGATTTAACTTGAAGAAATAAAAAGTAAATTATAATTAAAAAAAAAGAAGTAGGAGAAAAGACTCTACAAAGAAGAGAAAGGGCTACAAAGAGGAAAGGGGTTTGCTCTCCTGGCTGCTGATACTCCCCTAAACTGCTGCTTGTTCTTCTTGCTGCTGTCTCCTGGTTTGCTGGACTTCTACTGAGACTGGTATTACCCCCTAAAGAACCCAACGACCCTAATCAACAGGAAGTAGCCTAAAGAAAACTATGACCCCTTTCACCTCTAACCTTCTTTCTTTCCCATCTAGTATTGGGGTGGAGGGTTGGGAGGAATAAGGGGTGGAAGAGAGGTAGAGGTATTAACTATAGTAAATAAGTAGACTGTATAATATAATAACAAAAGCCACTGTGTTACATGCCACAGATTCCTGAAGATGATTGAGATCTTCTGGAGTTGGAGTTACTCATAGCTGTGAGCTGCCTGACAAGGGTGCTGGGAACTAAATTGGAGTCCTCTACAAGAGCAGTTTGCATTTTGGACTGCTGAGCCATATCTCCAGCAACAGCTGGCAGTTTTTAACTTTCATATGTGTCCCTCTCATGCACAAGCTGAGTTTATTTAAAGCATCTAAAAGGGGTACATACATTCCTTGAGGACAGTAATCCCAAGACACCCTTTGTCCTGATGTCTTGCAACATTTAAGAGGGTTGGCACATAGTAAATTGTAGACTGATTGAATCAAGCTAGAAACAGATCTAAGAGTCTTTTAGTTCTTGACTTCTGTATGGCCATAGGGATTTCTTATTTTATTTCTTATAAGGCTTCTAAAGAAGTGGCACACACCACCTTGACACTTAAATGGAAATACTATCGGGTAGCCACATGATTTAATGGCTGAGATGGGTGCTGGGAACTGAACTGTTGTCCTCTACATGGGCAGTTTGGACTCTTACCTGCTCAGCCATTTCTCTAATGGTACTTGTATGCATATGATTTCACAAATGACCAGTAGTAGACATAATCCCTTGCTATGTTCTAAATGTTTAAATATAATATATCTAAATAAATATATTTCTTTCCATTCTCTTATCAGGGCTTCTGTCATATATAGGCTACTAGAGAAGAACATGATATTCTTCACTTATCAAACCTGGCAAAGAAAGTAATGGATTGTATCATCTAAAGCAATGACAATGACATTCTTACATGATTGTAAAATTGTTTCTGAATACAAGATTTGAAAAACCAGAAGGCAATATCCACTGGAAAATTGCTTTCTAAAAGTTATATGATGGCTATTACATTTACTTATTAAGAGATTTTTCTTAAGATGTCCATTAAAATATAACAGCTTTATATAATGCAGGAAAAAGGCAAAAGAATTACCTTATGACAATCTAAGCCCACTTGGAGGAAGCAAAATTTAGGACTAGTCACTGAAGTGGTAAAACTTTAAACTTTATTGTGAGGTTTCAATACTTAACTTAACATTCTGAATGTTTTTTAGTAAATTCAAGTCAATATCTTAAAAATTTGGCAACTTTAAGACAAAATATAGCAGCATAGGAATCAAAATTTCACAGCAAATTAGCATTGGATTAAGGATTTTAAAGACATGTAAACATAAGATTATTTGGTTTCCAGATATTGTTACTATTTAAACAACAAGGAGGTTTCTGCCCTCTTTTTTAGGGGTACCCACAAGAAAAGATACTACTATAGATTCAGTTTCTACTATGGTGCCTATCACAGAGCAATACTTTATTTCTTTATTTATTATATGTGTGTGTGCGCGCACACATGTACAAGTTTATATAGAGGTTGGAGGACAACTTGCAGGAGTTGGTTCTTCATAAAGTATTCTAGAAGTACTGTAGCAGTATATAAACCCTTCAACATCATTTTTGAATCATCCTGATTTTCGTGTGTGTCAAGTTAAATAATTAAATTATTTGCTATATTTAGATTACGGTTAATTGGTCGGCGGAGTTAATCCTTAATAAATGAGCACACAAAGAACTGATGGATTTTAACAAGCCTTAGCCTGGATTGTACAATCTTAGCCCATCTAAGCTAACTCTTAATTCTATTCCCCAAATATGACCCCATATATACATATGTCCCCTGGGTTGTTATTCTCCATGCTCTGCTGATGTTCCTGGCTACTTGAAGTGAGTTTCTTTTTCTAACCCATGACATGTGTCCTCCTTCCTGCTCCTTGCTTCTTTTCTGAACCTCTCTGCTTCAGAAGCCTGAGCACCTTAGTCCTGCCTACCTCTGTCATTGCCCAATCTCAGGCCTCAGCACTTATTTAAGCAACCAGAGACAAGCAAGGTAAGGCAGCATTACTTGATGTACAGTCAGCAAGCTTCTGGGAGCAGGTTAGTTAACATTTAGAATGCATAACATCACCCCATCAAGTATGTTGAATATTCTGTGGAGCAAAACAATTATTGAATTCTGAGTTTTCTCAAGGCATTTCTGTTTTATCTACAGTCACAGCCCCATTTTCCTCCACCACTCTCTCTTTCCAGAGGGAGCAGTTACCTTGCATAAACATTCTGTGGTATTATCTCTGTGACAGTGGAGACATTCTGTGCCTATGTCCATCTCTGTGCCAAGGACTGTGCTTGCTGATACATAATGAGACTTAGCGACTGTTGGTAGACTGGCATTCAAAGATGTAAGCAGAGAACTATGGGAAGCACTGTGCTCATCAGCTAGTGATCAGTCAGTATTAGATAATTTGTAAAATGTTTTCCATTTTATTTTTATTTTATTTTTTGGTGGTTTTGCCGGCATGTATGCCTGTGTACATACAGTGCTCCAGAGGTGAGAAGATGGTGTTGGATTCCTTGAGACTAGAGTTACAACATTACAATTGGGTTGATTGTGAGCTGCCATGTGAGTGCTAGGGAGTGAATCCAAGTCCCCTGGAAAAGCAACACTCTTACCCAATGAACTATCTCCCTAGACCAATAATAATACTCTTTAAGAGATTCTCATGATGTATTTTAAACATATTCACCCCTCCCCCAAATCTTTCCATAACCACTCTCTCCACTCTTCCATTCATTTCTACCAAACCTTGAGTTTTCTTTTTTTCTCTACTAGTTTCAGTTTGCTCAACTAGTCTTGGGAATGGGGCCTGCTATGACATGTGATCTATTTACCACGTGGGGTCACATCATTAGAGAAAACTGACCCTTCCTCTCCCAGCTGTTATCAAATGCTCCTCAGCTAAATGAAAATTTTATTTAAACACCTACATTTATTAATACTTAACAAACCCTATAAAACCCCTATATCCTATAACCTACAATACCTAATACCTATAACCTATAACCTAATACCCATAAACACCTAATCCCTAAGAACATATAACCAATCCTATTTTAACCCTCTTGAAATGATATTAATATTCTCTAGTGCAGGTCCGTGAGGGCACCTTGGTCAGTCTTTTACCTTCAGGTAAAAAATGAAGAGTGAAATGAGCCTTTGCCTGCTTCCTTGACTTTATGTGGTATAGTAGGACATTACAAGGCTAAAATTGCTTCAAACACCCTGAACACTGCTATTGTCCTATGCCCTATTCATGCCTAAGAACTCTAAACAGGTTAGAGTTGGAGGAAGCCATATATTGAAGTGATTCTCATCATAAATCCTCTCCCCAGCCCCAGTTTTTCTATTTTCTCTCTCTTTAAATTGAGTTTTATTTTTTCATTTCAGGGAGTGATTCCATCTGACTGTGTGTTCATATAATTCTTCCTACTTTTCCTTTGGACTACAGCTTTTATATTTAGAAACCAGCATATGATATCTCTTCATTCTGTTTCTGTACTTTCTTGAGGTTCTTGATGTCTCCTACTTAGCAATGCAACTGTAGGATGGTCAGGATAAAAAGGATATTCACATAAATTTCATTAGTATGCAATGGAAGGAAGAACAATAGAAGCACTAATTACCCATGCAAATCCTTTTGCTTTCTGACGCAGATGTATTAGTGTCTTGAGAATAGCAAACACTGACTAATGTGAATTCTAATATATGGCTCTCTAAAAAAAGATTTCTGTGAGGATAAAAGGATAAGAGATAACTCTTAATACAGTTCTAAATCAATGAAAATGAACTAATAAATAAAGTGAAATCTAAGTTGCAAAAAAGTTGTCTTTTAAAGGCTTTGACAAAAGTGTGCTAACTCCGAGCCTTGTCCAATAGCGCTCTGGCAGTTTTTATAGTGAAGTGGTATTTGTGTCCCATCATTTTTCCTACAAAATTCATCAGAGATGATTGTGAAACAAGGTGGGGATTTTGTAATATGCACTTTGACCCCAAATAATAGTTGAGATAATTTAGGTTGTTCTATTTTCAAGTAGTGCACATACATTCTAGAGGCATCCATAGTGGTGAGGCCTTTTGCATTTCTACTGAAACATGAATCATATCATGTAACTGGTTTGTAAAAATCTTCTAGCACTTTTTGACACAGAAGAAACCAAATTCATTAAAGTATCTACAGAACTCTACAAATTGAGATGCCAAAACATCTCTGATCTACATCTTGCTACTTTACCCTTCCCTTGATCCTGTCTAGTGCCCGCTAATGTCTGCTCTGATAATCAAAGACACAAAACCACGAATCTTGCATTTGCTTTGACCTTCATATGTCAGCCTCTTTCAAATCTCTAATGCCACTTTTCATGGGTTCTGGCCCCATTCTATCTAAAATAGTCTCTCCCTGGACTAGCAGAGTTATTATTCTTTGTTGTTTTGTTTTTATTCATAGCAAAACACCACTTAACTGGTAGATTTTGGCCTAGTAGGGAAGAGGAAGGACTCTAAAGGCTTTGGGTTTGAGTTAATCTCTCTGCTTTACATCATGACTTTGGGGAAATTATTTAGCTCCCCTAGATATGGTCCATCCTCCAAAATGGTATTCTCACAAGACTTAAATATTTATCTGGTTATAAGAATGCAAACTTCATAAGGATAAGGGTTTAGTCTGCTTTTGAAACCACCTGTACCTCAACACTTAGAATAGGTTCTTGTTTGTGATATTTGTTTATTGAGTCTGGGTGTATCACTGCCTGAAAACAATTTTTCCTAAGAACAAACTGGAATGCTCTATGAGGGCTATCTGTAGACACTTTTTAAAAATTATTTATTTTATTTTTTTATTTCTTTTTTTGCCCCCCTCTGGCATCTGGAGAGCTAACTATATTTTTAGAGTCCATATAGAGTCCTAGTGATAACTGGTATCCTGACTCATCCATCAACTCTTCTATTTAAGTGTTTACTGTTTGTGATACTGTTAGGTTTTGACACAGTTGATAGCAAACACTAATTAAATAGGTATTTTTCTGATGACCTCAAAGAGTTTTTTGTTTTGTTTTTTTTTTGTTTTTTTTTTTTTTTTGTCTTTTGATTGAGAGCCTAGATTCTAAAGATGACCCTGGGGAAATCATCATTCATATTAAACCATCTAGAGTAAGTTAGTTATTTAATCATTCTAAACCTCTCAATGAGGTAATGGGAATAATCATAATTACCTTAAAGCAATTTGACCTCATTATGTGAGATCATCAGTATGATGTGAATAACCAGAATTTTCACACAACAGCACTCAGTAGTTTTTGTCTGTTGCTGTTATTGCCTTGAAGGATGGACAGTTGGTACAGAAATGGGGAAAATTCATTTAAACAGAGAGAAAGTCATTGCTAAGTCAGAGAAATGATGAAGCATAGTGCGTAAGTGGGAAATAACAACTAGTTTTGTTTGACTAGAGAGCAAATATGTGCATAGGGAAGGGAACAGGAGGGAAAAGGTGCAGTTGTTTAGTTCTATCACACTCAAGTACATATGAGTAGCATTTTAATATATTTCTATGATGAAACACCATGACCAACACTACTTGGGGAGGAAAGGGCTTTATTTGGCTTACCCTGCCACATTACTGTTCATCATTGAAGGAAGTCAGGACAGGAACTCAAACAGGGCAGGAACCTGGAGGCAAGAGCTGAGGCAGAGGCCATGGAGGGGTGTTGCTTACTGGCTTGTTTACCCTGGGTTATAGAACCCAGGGCTGCCAGCCTAATGGTGACTCCACCCTAAAGAGCTGTGCCCTCCCATCAATCAGTAATTAAGAAAATGCTCTACAGGTTTGTCAGCAGTCTAGTCTTATGGCAGCATTTTCTCAATTGGGGTTCCCTCCTTTCAGATGACTCTAGCCCATATCTAGCTGACATAAAATTAGCCAGAGCAATTTACTCCTTGTCATCCTGACACACAACACTTTTTAATACATACTGCTCCTTCTCCTTCTCCTTCTTCTCCTTCTCCTTCTCCTTCTTCTCCTTCTCCTTCTCCTCCTTCTTCTCCTCCTCCTCCTTCTTCTTCTTTGATTCCGCCCCAAGATCTTAGACTAATAAATGTCACAAATATAAGACGTGTTAAAACCTTGTAAATCTTTACCAATTCAAACACCTTAAAAGTGCAGTCATCGTAAAAATTCCTTAAAATCCAAAATTTCTTTTAAAACTTCAAAGTCTCTCAACTCTAGGCTTCTATGAAATCAGAAATAAGTTAAATACTTTCTTACTTCAAGAGGGAAGAGCCAGGGAATGGTCATGATGTGAGCAGGGCCAAAGCCACTCTCCAGCAGTATAAATAATTCAATGTCCAATATCTGGGATTCACTCACAATCTCCCGGACTCCTCTAAGGGGCGTGGGCCACTGCTCTAGCTCTACCCTTTGCAGCACACACAACTTGTCCTCTAGGCTTGAATCAGCTGCACTGCTGCTGCTCTTCCCACTGTACTGGCATCTGCGAAATGCTGGAGTCTTCTGCTGCAAATGGGCCGCACTTTCATCAGTAGCCTCTCCTGGGATCTCTTCATGGTGCCAGCCAAGCCTCAGCTTCTCTGCACAACCCCTTCAGTATTAGGCCTTCAATGGCCCCTGCGGCTGCACCTTCACCATGGCCTCTCCTGGCCTCACTGTGCCAGGCCTCAGCTGCTCTCCATGACCCCTTCATGGCTCCAAAAACCTGCGGGAGTCTTATACATAACCAATTTTGGCTGCCAGCAAAATGTATAACCTTGGACACCTCTGAATACAGCTTGCATGTGCTGACTCGAGGAAGCTTTTCTCGGAAGACTTCACGTCAGTGATGCTGGCCTCTTGTTTCTCACAGCCCAACTGGCCATAATTCATTATCCCTGAAAAAAAAAAAGTTTTTACCTTAGTGCTTCTGGTTTCTTGATAACTACAACCAACCAGACACCACAGATGGCCTGGGGGGGGGGAGTCTTTGTTTCCCTCTGAAACTTTACAACCCAGCCCTACAGTGTCAGAACTGCCCTCAATCAACATTCTTGTCTTTCAAGTTCCTACAGAACAATTCACTGAGATCTCAATACTCAATGGCTTTTCTATCCGACTGTTCCAAAGTCTTCTCCAGTCCTTCCAGAAGCAACATGGTCAGATCTGTCATAGCAATACCCTACTATCCTTGTACCATTTTGTCTTAGTTTAGATTAGTGTTGCTGTGATGAAACACCATGACCAAAACAACTTGAGAAGGAAAGTGTTTATTTGGCTTATACTTCCGTATCACTGCCCATTACTGGAGGAAGTCAGAACCAAAACAGGCCAGGAACCTGGAGGCAGGATCTGATGCAGAGGCCGTGGAAGGGCGCTGCCTAACGACTTGGTCCCATGGTTTGCTCAGCCTAATTTCTTATGGAACCTAGAACCACCAGGACAGTAGTGGCCCACCCCAATGGGCTGAGCCCTCCCACATCAGTCACTAAGAAAATGCTCTACAGGGCTGCCTACACTCCCATCTTATGAAGGCATTTTCTCAATTGAGGAATTGAGGTTGTCCCCTTTCAGATGATTTAGCCTGTGTTAAACCGACAAAAATCAGTCAGCTAACTGGGTATCATTGTGTACCCCAGGCTGTTCTTGAATATATTCCATTGTCCAGGATGAAATAGAATTTATAAGCCTTCTGCTCATTCCTCCAGATGGCTGGGACCACGGGAATGCATCTCATTTATTTTTGTCCAATATTAACATAATGCATATGTGTATTAATGAATGCTTGTTATAGAAATGAGATTAGAAGTGTAGTCAGTAGTAACAAGCATCTCTACAATGTTACTTAAGCCATAGACACAGTCCCGAATGTGTTACTTGTCTTAACCCCCAGCACTTGAGTCTTCCTGAAAAGCTTTTCCCCTTCTTTCTATTGTTTTTTTCCCCTGAGGAAAATGTCCAATTGTGTAGCCTTGGCTGGCCTGGGACTAACTATGTAGACCAGGCTGGCCTTCAACTCATAGAGTTCCTCATCTCCTTGTCTCCTGAGTCCTGGAGTTAAACATGTGAGCCACCATGTCCAACCTGGAGCTCTCTTCCTGGGAGGTTAGGTCTTTCTTTCTTTCTTTCTTTCTTTCTTTCTTTCTTTCTTTCTTTCTTTCTTTCTT
>CAJQZJ010013817.1:1938610-1966577 GCA_907164525.1 Lophiomys imhausi | reverse complement strand
ATAGTATAGTATAGTATAGTATAGTATAGTATAGTATAGTATAGTATCATAGTAGTATAGTATAGCATAGCATAGCATAGCATAGTATAGTATAATATAGTATAGTATAGTATCATAGTAGTATAGTATAGCATAGCATAGCATAGTATAGTATAATATAGTATAGTATAGTATCATAGTAGTATAGTATAGCATAGTATAGTATAGTATAGTATAGTATCATAATAGTATAGTATAGCATAGTATAGTATAGTATCATAGTAGTATAGTATAGTATCATAGTAGTATAGTATAGCACAGTATAGTATAGTATCGTAATAGTATAGTATAGCATAGTATAGTATAGTATCACAGTAGTATAGTATAGTATCATAGTAGTATAGTATAGCATAGTACAGTATCATTGTAGGATAGTATAGTATAGTATAGTATAGTATAGTTTATTATTTCCACAATGGGAATCTTTTAGTTGTTAGCAGTTTTGTCCAAGATGAAATAAAACATATATTTTCTCAAAATTCTACCTGTTAGTTGTAATTCTGAAACACAGGGGAGATAGACTTAATTTTTTAAATTTTTTTTCTGTGTTGGCTTTGCATTTTCTTTTTTTCCCTTATTTTTTATTTCTTCAAGTTACATCTCAATCGCAGTCCCCTCCCTATTCCCCCTCCAGTCCCACCCTCCCACCCTCAACCCCCCATCCTCTTCCCTTTTTTTTCTTTTAAGTTTAAGGTATATCTTATTTCCCCCTACAGTTTCCCCTTTCAGTCCAACAAATGGCTCTTTCTCTTATAATAATAAATACAATACATTACAACAGAGGTAATTAGGCCACAGTTATGAGGGATATATGGCTTAATGTACATTCCCAATGTCCAGTCCATATGTATTTGGTACCTGACTTTAACATTCTACTATCTAACCATCTCCATGAGTTTAAAGTTCTATATCTGACTCAGCATTCATACTAACTTGCAACACAATTTTAAAAGTATCTTCTTAGATCTATAACACTCTCTTGACTCCTAAACAACTCAAAATTTAGTTATGAGACTCTAGCTATCTGTTCTTCAACCACCTCAGAGACCTGAGAGGGATAAATATATCTGATTTTATAGGAAGTACATATATTTTCTCAAAATTCTACCTATTAGTTGTAATTCTGAAACACAGGGGAGATAGATTTAATTTTTTTAGTTTTAAAAACACCTTTCTTTGTTCTTTTCTCAACCTTTCTTATGAAGCTTTTGTCTGATACAGATACCACAGAGTACTTTTTGGAAGGCATTAGCAGTATCAGTTTAGTGGTGTTACAAAACTGAGAAAATAAGGGGCTGTGAGATATGTATCTGAGTTGTAATCATGCAGTCTGAAATAAAATCACTTGGGCAGGGTTTTCTGAAGGAGAGATGATAATTTAATTTAGTTATAGCCCAAACATAAAGAAAAAACTGTTGAGGTTTATTCATGAGGAACCTGTCAATAAAAACAAGAAAAGAGCTTGAAGGAGCCAGAAACAATTCTCTACTTTCAGAAAATTTTCAGAGTTAAATAGAATAATACTAATAAAATGATCAGTACAGAGTGTTCATAAATTCTCAATAAATAAAGGGTATTACATACAGGAAATGATTGCTATTGGCAGACACATTCATATTCTGAGGAATGAACTCTGACAACTTCATTGTGAAACAGGTAGGAAAGAACACATGCACACAAACATGTCCACACATACATGTGCACACACACATGTGCAACCCCCCAAACACCAAAACCCCAGAGCACCACAGATTGAGATAAAACTACATGGGGCAAAGTGTCTAAGGCAATTGTTCTTTTATGGAATATGGAAGTAGTAGTTGTTCAGAATAGTTTAAGGGCTGCAAAATAGTTGAGAGAGTAAAACCTGATGACCTGATTCTATCCCCAAAACTTACATAATTGGAAGAGAGAACTGACTTCTGCAACTTATCTTTTGACTCACACAGAAGCTATGGCATGTGCTTCTCACTTAATACATATGTATTTTTGAATACAAAATTAATTTAAAAAAATCAGAAGCCCTTCTTTATACAACAAATAAATGGGCTAAGAAAGAAATCAGGGAAACAACGCCTTTCACAATAGCCACAAACAATATGAAATACCTGGGTGTAACTCTAACCAAGCAAGCAAAAGACCTGTACAAGAACTTCAAGTCCTTGAGGAAAGAAATTGAAGAGCCCATCAGAAGATGGAAAGATCTCCCATGCTCATGGATAGGTAGGATCAACATAATAAAAATGGCCATCCTACCAAAAGCAATATACAGATTCAATGCAATTCCTATCAAAATACCAACACAATTATTTATAGATCTGGAAAGAGCTATTCTCAATTTCATATGGAACAACAAAAAACCCAGATAGCTAAATCAATCCTGTACAATAAAAAAAAAAAAAAAAAACATCTGGGGGTATCACCATCCCAGATTTCAAGCTGTGCTACAGAGCAATAGTAATAAAAACAGCATGGTACTGGTATAGAAACAGACCAGTGGATCAATAGAATAGAATTGAAGACCCAGAAATGAACCCACACACCTATGGTCACTTAATTTTTGACAAAGAAGCCAAAACCGCACAATGGACAAAGGACAGCATCTTCAACAAATGATGCTGGTCCAACTGGATGTCCACTTGTAAAAGAATGAAATTAGACGCATACTTATCACCTTGTACAAATCTTAAGTCCAAGTGGATCAAAGACCTTAACAAAAGGCTGGACACACTAAATCTACCAGAAGAGAAAGTGGGAAAAACCCTCAAACTCATTGGCACAGGTGACAACTTCCTCAACAGAACACCAGCAGCTCAGGACCTAAGACCAACAATCAATAAATGGGACCTCATGAAACTGAAAAACTTGTGTAAGGCAAAAGACACTGTCATTCGAACAAAATGGCTGCCTACAGATTGGGAAAAAAATCTTCACCAACCCCACATCTGACAGAGGGCTAATATCCAAAATTTACAAAGAACTCAAGAAATTAAATGCCAAGAAACCAAATAATCCAATCAAAAAATGGGGGACAGAGCTAAATAGAGAATTCTCAAAGGAGGAACCCTAATGGCTGAGAGACACTTGAAGAAATGCTCAACATCCTTAATCATCAGAGAAATGCAACTCAAGACAACTCTGAGATTCCATCTCACACCTGTCAGAATGGCTAAGATCAAAAGCTCATATGACAGCACATTGTAAAAAAAATAATTAATTAAAAATTTTAAACAGTATTTATATTAATTGGTTTAGCAGCAGTTAATTCTTAACCAGACATTATAAATGAATACACACAGACACCCCGTGGATTTTAACAAGCCTTGGCCTGAATTGTGCAATCCTAACCCATCTAAGCTAGCTCTTAATTCTATTACCCAAACATGACCCCATATATACTTACGTCCCCTTGGACTGCCATTCTCCATTGTATGCTGATATTCCTGGCCATGTGGAATGAGGTTCCTTTTTCTAACCCATGGTTAGTGCCTCTTGCTACTCCTGGCTGGAATGCTTTAATCCTCTGTCTAAAGCACAGGCTTCCTGTTCTAATCTCAGGAAGTCCCACCTTTCCCTGTCTTTGCCCAATCTCAGGCCTCAGCATTTATTTTAACCAATCAGAGTCAATGTAAGTAACAGACAGCAAGCAGCACCAATTAATTAACATTTAGAAGGCTTAACACTACCCCATCAGCACATGCTGGCGAGGGTGTGGAGAAAGAGAAACAGTCCTCCATTGCTGGTGGGAGTGCAGGCTTGTGCAACCACTATGGAGGTCAGTCTGGCAATGTCTTAGAAAACTTGGAATAGAGCTTTGCCTCGGGCCCAGCCATACCACATCTTCACATACCAAATGCCTCCTCACCGAATCACAAGGAAGTTTCCTCATCTATGTTCATAGCAGCTTTATTTGTAATAGCTAGAAACTGGAAACAACCCATATGTCCCTCAACTGAAGAATGGATTAAAAAACTGTGGTACATCTACACAATGGAATACTACTCAGCTATCAGAAACATGAAATTATGCAATTTGCAGCCAAATGGATGGAACTAGAGAAGCTCATCCTGAGTGAGCTAACCCAGACTCAGAAGGATGAACATGGCATCTATTCACTTATAGTCAGATTTTAGCTATATAGTACAGGATAACTATACCAAAACTTGTGCAACAAAGGGAACAGGAACATAGACTTTTTCTTTTTTTTTCTGTCAATGAGACACTTTGCCCTAGTGGTGCTGCCTTGTAGACCCCCAATGTATGAGGAGGCTCTTGGCCCTCATATGACTGCTGAACTGGGGTAGGGGATTGTTATGTAGGGACACTGCACTCCAGAGGAGTGGGATGGAAGGCAGGATTGGGAGGGGTGGAAAGAGGACACTATGATGGAGATATAACCTTAAGCAATTAAAAAAAAGCAAAAAAAAGCATATGTATTTTTTAATGTAGTTTAAATTATAGTGTGATTTCCTCAAGAAAAATTGATTCTATATATTTTAGAAAGGCACATATATGAATATATAATTTATGTTTTAAATATTTTAACAACATATGTGAAACATGTGTCTATTTTTAGTTATGAAGTTATAGTATAATTACATCATTTATTCCTTTCCTTTCTTTCCTCTGATACCTCACATATACCCCTTTTCATCTTTCAAATGTACATCTTTTTTCATTAATTGTTGCATGTATACACACACCCATATTCTAAATATAACCTGCTCAGGATGCATAATGTTATTCTTATGTATGTATTCATGGATGACCGTTTAGTATAGATAACTGATTGTTCAGAAACATATCTTTATATGGTTTTAGATAGGTGATTTTTAACTTGAATTTTGGTTTTATGTGTCAGATTATGTCTTCACAGGTACTCCACACACACCCTGAGTTAAGTACCTTGTGTCAGTGCTTGTAGAGAGTGTGGAGTGAGAGTATAGAGAAGACTGACACTAGATCCTTGCTATCAAGGAAGGAACAGTTTGTACAAAAGACAGGTACATGGCCAACCCTCTGGATTTCACATGGGTCTTGGTTCATTTGGGCTGCTCTAACCTCAAACCACGGAGTGGGTAGTTTAAAAACAATAGCAAATAAAGGGTTTCCTTCACGAAGTTCTAGAGGCTGGAAATCTGAGAAAGGATAGAACATTTCGGGGCCTTGGTGAAGAGAATTTGTTGATTCAAGACTGTTCACCCTTAATAATCTCCCAAAGAATCACCACATGAGGTTATTGCTCACTGCCTTTAGACAAATTTATAGTGAGGATTCAGAACAGAAGATGGAGGAGAAAAATATAAACATGTGCGATTTGTTGAGGAAAGAAACGAGTTCATTTAAAATTTAAAACTGTAGGTAAGGCAGGTATGCCATGGCAGTCATGATCACTAAAGAGGTAGTACAATTAAAAAAGAACCAGAATGTATTGTGCTGGGATAATAGCAATGGTGCCTTGAGGGCATGAATGCTGCCTTTTGGCTCTGTGCTTGAACAGGCCACTTAGGGGAATGCCCCAAGCTCAGCCAGGCACATATTTAGGATCTGCCACAGCAACAATGGCCCAAGAGGGCCTAGGTACATCTTGAGTTGGCACTGAGATTTGGTTTCATCCACATAGCATTAGCTTTGCAAGCATGTAAGAGTTACTGGGTCATGAACACTTGTGGCAAGGTTCCAGAGTTAAAAAAAAACCTAAGAGTTGTTTACCTATATGAAATAGTCATAGAATTAATAAAAGTTATTCTACTTTAAGAGGATATGAGTCCAGGCAGTGTGTAGCTGGATTAGATTCCCTGCAGGGTAGTTCTGTAAAGGCCAAGTTACAAAAGTGACCTCAAGATGTTGGAGACACCAGGATATGTGATATGAACAAAGAAACTCTGCTAGTATTTCCTAAGAGAGTCATGTATGGTGACATCATCAGGCCCAAAAGAACAGGGGTGGCCAGACCCCCTGGAGGTCCAATAATGTTACAATGTGCCCTGAAGACTGACATAAGAGCTTTAGGATTTGGTGTTTGCTCCATTGGGTTCTAGTTTTTCTATAGTCTGGTATTTTCTTACTAAACTATTCCTTGCCTTTTGAGTAGGAATGTTTATTCTTTGACATTGGATATTCGAAGCATGTAGCTTGGTTTTTCATTTTACAAGGGCTCACAGCAATGAGACATGAGTCCCAGTTGAGATTTTTGGAATTTGGGCCTTTGAACAGTGCTGGGATTGTTACAACTACAGGATTTCCTGAAGCTAGTCTAAATGCACTTTTCTCTATGTAATGGTACAGGCCCATAGGAGTCGGAGAGTAAATGTTTAGACTTGAGTGAGAAACATTCTCCGCAGGGTTATGCATATGAACACTTTTTCTCCAGCTGGTGATGCTGCATTGGTAGACTTGAAACTGGCATGTAGGGCCTGTAGGAACAGAGCATGAGGCTTATAATCCAGTCCTGCGTCCTCTGCTGTCTGCTCCAAGATGTGAGGTGCTTCACATTCCTGCCTCTACAGACAGCGCCACCCAAACTCACACACCTTTCCTACCAGTGTAGAATGTTCCTTTGAAAACATGAGCTAAAGCAAGCTTCCTCCTTAAGGTTCTTCTGTTGTGTATTTTGTCATTGTTATTAGAAAAGTAAAGAAGCCTGCATCCAAGCTCAGCTACTTCCGTGGTGCCTTCGTTTTAGGGCTTCACTCTTCTCTTAGCCGTTGAAATATTACATTTTTGATGGTGAGAAGAGACAGAATGAGATGAACCTAAGAGAAAAGATACCAAAGGAAAACAAATTATTTCTTTATAAGGGTTTCATCCTGCTGAAGATGGACATTTAGATCTCCCTGTGAGACTCAGTCTTGGCTTTGACTTGCTTTCTTTGGGTCACTTAGTTATTTGTTGTAGAATAAAGGTTTTTCTTACTGCCTATGCATATGGATAAAGACTGTGAAACAACATCCCTTCACAAAAGGAAATTTTTAAAGAATACTATAAATAAAAACAATCCAGTGGTTATATTCAGTAGCTCTTAACCTGTGTATCTCATCCTTACTATGGCTCGTGAGGTAGAGTGGATATGCATCTGGGATTGAGAAATACTTCTTCCCACCATGTGGTTCCAACACACTATGGGTAAATGAAAAGGTGATGATATCCTCAGTGGTGGTCAGATGTTCCACTCATTTTTAGATACTTAGGATTTTCATAGTAAATATTGAGGGCATTCAAAAGAAGGTGACCAGAATGGCTAAGAGACAACATACATGCACATCTCTCTTATAAAAGTTGAGTGTGTTGAAGACTAATCTCTGCTTTTTACTTATCTGGCAGAATGTCTACTTATTGTAGGAGCTTAACAGATGTGGTTTAATGAATGAATGAGCGAGCAAAGCAATGACTGATTATGCCTTTTCTCTCTGTATGTTTATACGTAATTAGAATTTAAGTTAGATACACAAACCATACAAAAAAGCATGGTGATGAACATTTGAGTAATTCAGTTTTTATGTGGAAAAAGACTGTCAGAAAATAGATCAAGAACAAAGGAATTGAAATGATAAGGGAGGCCAAAAGATCCAGCCAAAGGAATGATTATTTAAAAATATCCTCTTATTGTGGCCATGTGTTTTTACCCAAAGGAATTGAATAAAAGCGAAAAAATAACAATCTGCTCATAGATGTCTCAATTATGTGGAATGTAAGGTAAAGATAGATATGAGAGCCTACCTAGATAGTGCAAGGCCTAACAAGAACATTATAAAATTACCCTCTTATGTAATCCTCACAGCCATTCAAGATGGGAATTCTGTCATTGACCCCTTTAAATAATAAGGAATCTGAGGCAAAGAAATAATAACTTGCCAGAAGTTATGCAATTGGTGATGGAATTAAGATTCAGATTTGACAATTTTTATTGTGGATAATGACAGCAGGAAAACCAGACGATCAGCCCCAGGCACCTTAGCCAGTGTTCATTGGGGTAATTCCTTCACCTGTCATCTATTTACCAGTTAAAAGATTGTACTGTGGATCTGCCTTTAACAATATTGAGTCAAGCCCAATGGCCAAGTGAGTGAGTACAAAATAATTCCTAACTTCAATATATTTATATTCTCAATAGCACAAGAATTGCCTCAAATATGCCTATAAAAGCAATAAGGGGCAAGTTTGTGTGAATTTATCACTTAAAACATTATGTTGTTTTTGGCGTTTTTTGCAATTTTGTTGGTTGGTTCTCAAGCTTGAAGTTTGTAGATGATAATATTATTTGGCACAGGAGAAAGCTTGGACCCAGGACTTTGAACAGATTTTACACAGTGACCAAGTAACACTGCCTTGGGATTGATATGCACATCTGCACTGTCATTAAATGGAATATTATTTGTCTCATGGCTACTTTCAGAGCAGTGATGTATTTGTGTTCCTAGGGCCCACTTCTTATATTATTAGGTATAATAAAATTCTCCTTTCTCTGTAAATATAGTGTGCACTCATTGTTGTCTTGCAGTAATAAAAGTTGTTAATTTTTCTGCCCATTTTATTGTCTTTTATGCGCACATTTGCAGATGTTTTTCAGCCTGAATATTTCATTTTCACATCTTTTAAAGTTTATTTGATCATCTGTAAAATTTTAGCTCATGTTGTTATAAATCAGATCTAGTTTAAAGACTTTGGATTTTCTTACTTATGGCCAGAACTACTGTCAAGCACCTTTCTGTATTTTCTCACTTTTTAAACTAAAGATTTGCTAACAATCCCAAAGTTTCATGCCTTTAACCCTTGCTGCCAGTTTTAAAAAACTGCACTGAGGGCTTGTTAAAGGCAATTACCACCTGCCTAGTGGTCCAGGTTACATACTTGCGTACTTATGTGCAGTGTGGCTTCTTTCTTTTGCAAGTCACTACTGTTCTTTTTTTTTCTTGTCTGCTTTTCCTCCCTCTTCCAGCCATGATAGAAATACCATTTTAAAATTAGTTTTCCATTGCAAATACTATATATTAATTAGAAATCCTTTTTTATATTTAGAAACCTAAGACTTATGTCTGCATTCTAAGTATTTGATATTACTCTTCAGATGTACTCAAGAATCTATTAATTTAGAGTACATGACAATGAAAGATGTGACCAAGTAATTGAGCAGCAGATTTGAAGTGCCTGTAAAGGAATAATAACTTTTAAGTTTTTCTAGTGAGTTCTCAGGATCAAAAATTAAATATTTGAACCTAAGTAAAATTAATTTGAATAACTAAAATATTTTTGTTCTTTTACGAATTAAAAAATTACCATTTGAAATTAAAATATAATTATACCATTTCACCCTTCCTGCTTCCTCCATTGAATTCCTCCCATGCAACCTACATGTCTTGATCTCTTTCTGATTCATGGTCTCTTGTCTCTGGCTTTATTTTCTTTGATCATTGTTACTTATGTCAAAAAAATTTTAATAAATATGCAATATTCTCTAAAATAAAATAGAAAATAACATTTAATCCTTATATGTGTGAATGTAAGTATGGATATCTGTATGTGTGTTTATGTGCATTTGATACTGTTTATAAAAATCCATTGTAATCACCAAATTATAATTTAAACACTGCTACACATTATAGATCTCAGTGTCTCTTACAGTGTGACATCAGTGGAGTTGAGTCTTTTTAATTATAAGTCCACAAATGGGTATGTTGGCCATTTCACTCTAACTGTTGCCACATAGAAAATCTACTCAAGGCATTTAATGATTAATGTGGATGACCAATAAAGCAAGATAATACCTCCTTTTGTGATTTTAGTTTTTAATTTAATTTCATAATGTCTTTGATTCTTTAACCAAGTAACATAAAATGATTATGATTATTATAAATGTACATGATAACAAGTATCTAGATATGATTTCCAAGCAAACTATCAGTGTTGATCTAGAATTAGATATGGACTATTTCATTGTTCTTCTGATAAGTTCAATATGCTTCAAATGATTAATGTAGAAAATATAGTAAATAAAAAATGCACCTAAATTAAAAAAATGAAAAAGCAAGTAAATATAATTCATAATTATAAAAGGAAAAGCTCAGACTTCTGGAGAATGTTTCTATGGTTTTTTATATATATATATGTAGATACATATAGCACCATAGATATATAAACACATATATATATATCAATAGATATGTAGCTATATAACCATATATTTATATACATGTGTAGATATATAACCATAGATATAGCATCATATTTATATAAACCATAGATATATAACCATAGTTATATGATCATATATATATATATATAAACATAGAAACATTCTATGGTTTTATATGTGTATTTATGTACATTTGATACTGTTTATAAAAATCCATTGTAATCACCAAATTATAATTTAAAAACTGCTACACATTATATATATCTTACAGTGTGATATCAGTGGAGTTGAGTCTTTTTAATTATAAGTCCACAAATGGGTATATATATATATATATATATATATATATATATGTGTGTGTGTGTGTGTGTATATTTGTGTTAAGAAAAGTGTGTATTTTACAAAATAAGTTTGCAAGTTTTATTTGAGACAGGCTCTAGATATATAGCCTAGGTTGGTCTCAAACTCAAGATACTCTTGCTTCAGCTTCTCTATGCTGGGATTGTACGTTGTAATATGAAGCATTCCTGGAAAGACAGGAAACAAAGCCATGTATTCATTCAATACAGAGAGTCAGTGGTACAGCAAAGTCACAATTACTCTAAAGTCCAGCTTGTAGAAGGCCCACACCTGGAGCTCCTGGTATGATCTTAAGCTAGTTCACAGGTCAGACCAGGTCAGAGAGACCCTTCTCCACAGCCACTGTTTAGAGTGTTCATAACCTTGGCAAGGGTCTTTTGGAACTTGTCAGTTTCAGAAACTTCTTGAGACAGGTGAGTTTGTTTACTTTCCAAGTCTCATGATCCTTTGCTCTTCCTCCAGGCGGAATATTTCAGTTCTGAGGAAAATGCTATATAATACAGATGTGTACTACCACACTGCACTGTCATTTTAACTTAACAATATATTATAGATATTTTTCATCTTGATAAATATTCTTTCCCATGTGATTTTAATGAAATAAGGATAATCACACTAACAGAAATTATAATTTACTTGATAGTCTCTTTTTGAATATTATATGTTTTCATGTATAATAGAAAGCTAGAATCTACATATGTATTTATTTCATTGTATATAGTTATTGTACAAAGTAATATAGTACATATGTTACATAAGGGTATAGTCGTATAAGAAGATATTGTACATTGATCATATTCCTCCTGTTTTTTTTCTCATCTGTCCCCCTTACAATGGTGCATTTTGTTTCTATAGCTAATTTCATTTCTACTTTTAGATCACATATGTATGATTTTATGTGGCTATATAAAATCTAGAAATCATAAATGAGAAAGAACATATGATGTGTCTTTTTTAGACTAATTTAATTTACTGATGTTGCTTCTAATTTCCTGTAAGATGTAAAACTCACAACTTTCTTCTTTATGGCTAAATAAATTCTGTTGCATACACACACCAAATTTTTATTATCAATTGTTCATCTATTAGATACACTGTCTTATTCCATAACTTGTGTATTATGAATAATGCTTTAATAAATATTGATGCACAATTAATAATGGCATGTTGACTTTGAGTCTTTTGGATAAATACCAATTAGTGGTAAAGTTGGGCCACATAGGAGATGTACAAGTAGTTTTTTTCGGCATAGTAGTCTAACATGGTAGTTATCTTTATAACACGTAATATGTCTTTCTTTGCTCTCCTGGGTTTCACACTTTCTGCTATGAAATTTGCTGTTATTCTGATGTGTTTTGCTTTTATGTATGACTTATTGTTTTTCTCTCTCAGCTTTCTGTAACTTAATTGGTTTTGAATATTTTGTGTTTTGATTATGATGTTATGTGGAAAGTTTCTTTGATCTTGTCTTTTGGATTTCTACATATCTCATGTACTTTTTTGTTTTATTTTGTTTGTTTGTTTGTTTGTTTATTTTGAGACAGGGTTTCTCTGTATGTCCCTGGCTGTCCTGGACTCACTCTGTAGACCAGGCTAGACTTGAACTCACAGAGATCTGCCTACTTCTGCCTCCTGAGTCTTGGGATTAAAAGTGTCTGTCACAGCCTAGCTCTGCCAAGACAGGGTAGGCATGTCCTTCATAACTCCTGCCTTACAATCAATGTCTGTCAGAGAAACGGGGCCAAACGGCTGAAGATTGATGCTGTAATGTATGGAGAGAAATTGGGAACTGTCCAGGAAGCCTCTGGTATGTCATTTCTTAGTTTTGGAAGCTGCTGGCCGTGCACTTCCTGTATAACCAGATATATTTATCTTTCTCAGGTCTCTGAGGTAGTTGAAGACTAGATAGCTAGATTCTCATAGTTAAATTTTGAGTTATTTAGGAATCAAAAGTGTGTTCTGGATCTAAGAAGATGTTTTTAAAATTGTGAGGCAAGTTAGTATGAAAGCTGAGTTAGATATAGAACTTTAAACACATGGAGATGGTTAGATAGTAGAATGTTAAAGTCAGGTGCCAAATACATATGGACTGGACATTGGGAATGTATGCTAAGCCATATAACTCTCATAATTGTGGCCTAATTATTTCTGTTGTTTTGTATTGTATTTATTGTTATAAGAGAAAGAACCATTTGTTGGACTGAAAGAGGGAGCTGTTGGGGGGGAGGAAGTTATACCTTAAACTTAAAAAAAAGGGGGTAGGGTGGGTTGAGGGGGAAGAGGGTGGGACTGGAGGAGGGAGTAGGGAGGGGACTGCAATGGCGATGTAACTTGAAGAAATAAAAAATAATAATAAAAAATGAAAAAGTCTGCCATAATGCCCAGCTACCTCATGTACTTGAACTCTCATCTTATTCCCTATAATTTGGAAAACTGTCTGCTGTGATATTGCAGCCAGGACTTCAGTAAAACCCTGAGTTTGGCCTCTGACTACAAACTTCTTAGGATATTTAAATAACTGAGCACAAAAGGACTGGACATCAAATGTTACTATTTTTCATTCTTACTTGGGCCCCAAACAGGTTTCCTATATCTCAATCAGCAGGTAGTAATTTTAAGAGAGTGACATCCCATTCCCAAAAGGTGGCGTGGGTGATTTTTTTTTTTTTTTTGTATTCTCTCTTTGGTCATTTGATGGGTTATAGATGTTTGCTGTTATTTATGGAGATTGGTCTTGTTAAATGGGTTTTGGAGGTTAGACCCAGGGATTTCTCTCTTTTTCTTTTCTGTATCCTTCTTTCTCTCCTATGTAGGGGGGAAGAGACTTGAAAACAGTGGGATACAGACATAATATAGGCATGATAAAGAAAAAGGGACAGATTATTGAATATGCTCTTATATCTTTGTATATTGATAAAAAATTAAGATTATATTTGGCTACATCAGTATTGATTTTTGTATATTGATACAAAATTAAGATTATATTTGGTTGTTTTGGCATTGATTTTTGTATACTGATACAAAATTAAGGTTAACCCTTTTTAAGGTATTGTACCTAGGTAAAGCTTAAAAATGCAATGTGATGTTTTGGCCTCTTGATAGCAACTGTCACAACTGTTTAGGATAATTAATAAATGCAAACTAATAGTCATTCAAACATGTCATTTTGTTAGGCACTAGCATAGTTTATCGCAGATGTTTTCTAAGTTAATGGGAAATCAAGTTGCTAAGAGACAAGCAACATTTGCTTATCCAAATATACAGAGATAGATAGGTGTTCTTCAAAAACCTCAAGAGATCTCTAGAATATGGCATCAAAGATGTTTTCTTAAATTAAGTTTTTTTTTTAATATTGAGATATGTCAGATCCTGACAGTACCACTTATTCTTCTACAACTAACTAGAGGATGAGCATTGAAGAATCTCCATTTGGAGATGGTTGCATTAGTGGCAAGCTTATCAGTGACTTTAAAGCTTATATGAAAAATCCCTTGCTCAAACTGTAGACAGAATGCTGTCTGAAAAGGACAAAACTTGGAAGCAGGTAAGTTGACAGCCTACCTCCATCAAGACAGAGTAGGAAATTTCATAATTCCTGCTTTACAACTAATGTCTGTCAGAGAGACTGTGCCAAGAGGCTGAAGATAGATGCTCTAATGTATGGAGAGAAATTGGGCACTGTCTAGGCAGCCAGTTATTTGTCATTTCTTAGTTTTGGAAGCTGCTGGCTCTGAACTTCGTGTATAATCAGACATGTTTATCCTTCTCAGGTCTCTGATGTGATTGAAGACAAAATAGTTATAGTCTCATGGTTAAATTTTAATTTGTTTAGGATTAAAAGGATTTTCTAGGTCTAAGAAGATGTTCTTAACTTGGTAATGCAAGTTAGGATGGAAACTGATTTAGGTATAGAAATTTAAACTCATTCAGAGAGATAGATAATAGAATATTAATATTAGTTGCCAAATATGTATGGGATGGACATTGAGAATGTATGTTATACCTTATAATTTTCATAATTGTGGCCTAATTATTTAAAAAAAGAATTATGAGTTCTGGGAGAAGGGTGAGAGGGTGAGAGGGTGGGGCCAGGAAGGATGGAAGGAGAGGACTGTGATAGAAATATGACTTAAGGTAATAAACAAACATAAAAAAACTGTTGGATAAAAAATAAATGAATTTATTAAATATAAAAAATGTTTTCTATGATTTTGTCATGGAATTGTTCTTCTTTGCCAATGAATAATGGATTTGGCCTTTTCATAGTATTCCATAGATGTTTATGTTCTGTTTATACTTACTATTAATTTGTCTTTCATTGGTCAAATATTCCAGTTCTTTTATTTGTTTGTAATATCTGGTGTTCTGTCCTTCATTTGATCCATATTGTCTTAGTGAGACTGAATATAGATTTTTTATTTATCCTAGTGAGTCTTTTTTCCCCAGTATTACACGTTGCTGCTTTCCTCAGTGTGTCCATGTATTTCTTGAATTTCACTTTTATATCTTGGATTGACTTCACTATTTCATTTAATTGTTTGGGTTCTGTTGGAATTCATTTAAGAATCTGTGTCCTGTTGAAGTTTTAAAAATATGTGTATAGTTGTCCCTTTGAGTTTCCTGTTTGTGAATTCATCTAATTACCTCTTGTTGTAGGACATTACAGTGGAAACATATATTTTTGGATTGCTTTATTTTTTCATGTTTCTTGTGGTTTTGCATTGGGACTTATGCACCTGGAATGAGTTTCTTAGATTCTAAAAATGACGTTATTCTTTCAGTGGAAATGTTTGCAATGTTCAAGATGGACTAGGTTGTGGTTGGTTGAGGATTTGTTTTTCTGCCTAGTCTTGGTGGTAGGGAGATCAGGATCAATCTCCAATCCTCCCATAAGAGTAGCATATGCTCTAAAAGGCACCATCAAAGGTTAATTTCATTGAGAAAATATAGTGACAGTGAAATAAAAGGCCAACCCTTAAGCATTATTGATTTTAATAAGTAAAAGGACATTGATAGCTTTGTGTATATGCATGTATTAGTTACTGTGGGTATGAGTGGAAAGAAATAAATCTAGGTAAGAATTGCCATCAGGATTGGGTTGATAAAGAAAAAGTAAATAGAAAAGAGGGACAGTAGAGAAAAGGAGCATGGAGATGTAGCAGTTTGGATAATGGTAGGATACAGAATAGAGGTAAAGTAATGCCTTCAGGACCAGTGACAGCCTAGTCTGTGTTCTGTGGAAAAGTGTATCAGAATAAAAATAAAACGAGAAAGGGGGAGGAAAAGGAGAGAAGACAGAGAGAGAGAGAGAGAGAGAGAGAGAGAGAGACAGAGACAGAGACAGAGAGAGAGAACACAGACACTGAGACACAGTGTCTAAAAGAGACAGATACACAGAGAAAGACAGAGAGGGACACAGAGAGAAAAAGAGACATGCATAGAGAGACACAGAGAGAAGTAGAGACACACAAAGACAACATAAATGTAGGCATGCAAGATGGTTTGTGTTAAATGACATTGGATATTAAACAAGGAAAGATGCTCATGGATGTTTAGAAATGGCTGCTATTGCTCTCTTGGCTCTCGGAGTTTCAACCTGGGTTCTCAGATGCCTGACATAATCTTGCATTACCCTTTTTGATGTCAGGAGTAGATGGTTGTTCTTATTAGTGGGCAGTCCTTCATGGGTCTGCTCCCCAATTCTGACCACAGCTCTGAGTAGACCTGTAGGAATGAGTTGTGAATTCAATTCTTTCCTCTGGGCATTCTTTAATGAAGTCAGGTAACAGATACTGGCCCTGTCAGTGGGTCGTCCTTCCCAGGTTGTATCACAGGTGGTGGTTACACCTCTGGGTGCCTTTCTTGATGTTGGATGTACTGTTGGATCTCATGTATATGTTCCCATGTAGACTGTCTTCAACCAGGTTTCTGCTTCATTGTACAATTAACATCCTGGTTCCAGGATTCTTCTTTGCAGTCTGGTGGTATTTCAGACTCATTTTCAACACACAGTTCTGAGATACTGTTTATTTTACAAGTTCATGGAGGATTTGTTAGGACTATGTAGAAAAAAGGCTAACTTATTTTATTTACTAGTATTTAAATTGTATTTAATTTGTTCAGCAGCTGTTAATCTTTAACCCACATTATAAATGAGCACATAGACACTATATGGATTTTAACAAGCCTTGACCTGAATTGTACAATCCTAGCTCATCTAAGCTAGCTCATAATTCTATTACCCAAATATGACCCCATATATACATTCATCCCTTTGGTCTGCTAATCTCCACGCTATGCCAATGTTCCAGGCCATGTGGAAGGATCTTCTTTAATATACCCCATGGAATGTGTCTTCCTTCCTGCTCCAGTTGATTCTTCTCCTGGAGGCTTCTTCTACTTCTACTCAAGGCTTCTACTACCATGAACCTCCCTGCTTCAGAACCCTCAGCGCCTTAGTCCTGCCTACCTCTGATTTTGCCCAATCTCAGGCCTCAGCATTTATTCAACCAATCAGAGAATGCCTCAGAAGGGGCGGTAACCAGATCTCAGCATTGAAATCATCCTATCAGAAGCAATGTTATTAGACCCTCCCCAACAGGACTAGCTAGCAGCCATGTCAGCAGGATTCATTTTGTATGATGTCTCACTGTGTTCTGATGCAACTGTTGAGCAGAGTGGGTTTTCTTTCCTCTTGTGCCATACACACATTTGTCTCCATATTCTCTCTCTCTCTCTTTCACTCTCCCTTCCTCCCTCCCTCTCCTCTCTTTCCTCCTTCCCTCCCTTCCTCTCTATTCCCCTACCTCTCTTCCATCTCCTCTTATAGCTGTTTTCACAGTGCAATTTTCTGAAGTTCTCTTCAGTGTGCTTCTAATCATTTCCTCTCATGCAGACACACAAAGGCAGGGAGTTCCCCAGATCCAACAATCTCTCTGAGACAGATTCTGACTTTTCCTCCCATGTTCTGCTTTCTTATATCTACCTAATTTCCCCCTTATTTTGCTTTGCTATTAATTCAGGGATTTTTGGTTGTCTATGACCTCTTTTGGTAGTTGTTATCCAACTTTCTCAGTCACTCCTCAGAGATTGGAGCTGACTGTTCCTGTATGTCATCTACCATCATCCACCAAAATTGAAAATTTTTGCATTACATATTTTGACGCAGAGATTTTCCTAAGACTCAGTGTTTTTATAGACTCCCTTCTCCCTGCTTTTACCATTCCTGATCCACAGGGAGTATTTTACATAGTTGTAATTCCCAATTTCAGCTTCTGAGGACAGTTACTTCATGAAGAACAACTGACTTGACAGTTTATGTTTTTCATATCCTGATAGTTTCTACTTTATAAATACTGTCACAAGTTGTCTTACACAGTCACACTTTATTTTCCCATGATTCTTTCCTTTGAATATATTTCCTGGAAGTGAATGTGTTGAGTTGTCTGACCTTTTAAGTTTCACTTTCTTCACTGTATGGTTTACACTGCTCCCCCCAGATCTCTGTGTAGAAATTGAGTTATGATGGGTCATGTTGGCTGTTAACTTGATTGGGCTCTGAAACCTAATTCAGTGTGTGTCTGTGGAAGTAGTTCTGGAGCTACTAAAAGGACAAGAACTTCCCTGAATATGTCACCACCCACTAGCATAGACAAGCTCTCAGCTTCCTCCCCGCACAGTGAACTCTTTGTCCCCTCTAAGCCCTTCCACTGGTATGTACTATCTCTCCACAGTCCAGAAACAACAAAACTGCTTGACCATGGTTGACATATGTAGCTGGACAAATATTTCTCCTGTTAAGTTGTTTCTCACAGACAAGTGCCACAGCAATGGAAAGTCTGACTTACACATATGCTAATGTATTTCCACATTTTTTTACCCACCTGATGCTTTTGTTAGTGTTCTTTAACTGAAAAGAACACCGAGTTCTACATATATTTTTAGCTGAATAAACATGAATCTGTAGTAAGTATTTATTTTTGGTATTGAGGTTTGAACCCAAGACTGTACTACGTGCTAGGAAACCCTATACCATTGAATATTTCTACAGCTTTTTTTTTTATTTTTACTTTTTATGCCAATGTTGATGCAGGCTCATCAACAGTACATTTCCCAGGTTGTCCATGGGGTCTTTCTGTAGTTTAGACAGGACTTTAATTTATACCCCTTCTGCATCAGACTCCTAAGTAGAACCTTTAATATTTTAGCTTAGCAATATTCCTGAGGCCATTGGTCAAAGATTTCATATACCTTTATAATTACAATGACAAAAAGATAAATCATGAAAACAACAATTCTCTTCTTTTTATTTGGAACCTGTGTAGCCAAGATTAATCTGGAACTTGCTATGTAGCCCAGGCTCACCTCAAACTCCTAGTAACCTTCTTCATCATTTTCCCTACAGCTGAGACACAGACCCATTCCACTATACTTGGAAAATAGTTTATATTTTTGAGATTCTAGTTGAATTACATTAGTTCCTTCCTTTTCCTCTCTCCAAACCCTTTCTTTCACCCCTCTCCATTCTGTTGTAATTCCATGGCTTCTATTTTCTTTCTTTCTTTTTTAAACTAATTTTTATTACATGAATATATATATACATTTATACTTCATGCATGTATATGATGAATATATATATATATATATATATATTCCTGAATATAGCCTATTTAATCTGTATAATGCTACTAGTATGTATGTTTTTTAGGGCTGACTAATTGGCACTGGACAACCAATTGGATAACACTTTAATGAATTTTGGTTGTGTGTTTCATAGTACACTTTGATCTAGAATAAAAATTATGTTAGATCACAACAAAGATAAAAGGAAAATCTGTTCATCACAAGAAAATTAATTTGAATGTATTCACCAGGAAATGGCAATTTTCCAAAATTTGGAGCCCATGAACTGCCATGACATCCACTAGTCTAAATGTTAGGAATATTGATTTTACTTAATTGTTTTCTTGTTAGAGGGGTATATTCAGTAGATTATCCTAAGTAGTCAAACCAAGCTATTTACTGATGTTTGTAATATTCACGTACCTTTCACCTTTTTGCCAGTGTGTTTTTTCCTTTTTCCTGCCATCTATCCAGATTCCTTATATTTCTTATGATGCTGTCCCAGTGTACATTGTCCACAAACTGTCCTTGAAAATTGACTTTTAAGAACATGTATCAGAATTATGTTGTCAAAATCATTCCTAACCTTTAGACAACCATCCCTCCCTCTACAACAGCACAGTGAACTACAAAAGTTGCCGTCGATCCTCACCAAAGAACATTTTCTTCCCTAAGTCCTGTGTCCTCTATGAAGATACCCTTTGCCAAAATCCTGAGGCACCATGTCAATTTGTGGATCCTTCCTTGGGTTGGTTGTGAAGTTAAGTTTTCTCCCTCATTCAGTGACAAGTTCAGATTTCAGTTTTGTGTTTTATTCTTTGCCTCTCTTTGACATTTTCCCCTCAACAACCCTTGGCCTAAGGGAACCTCTTCATGAGTGGACATTGGCATTTGCAGCTTTCTTATGTTATATGGGAGTACAATTTGGGCAATGGAAATAATTATTGCAGCATTTCCATGTTTTCTGTGGTCTGAGTTTTTACAACTTAAAGTCCTTGTTATATTAAAATCACACTATTATAAAACAATAATAAAAATTAGATAACATATTTATTGAGAGAAAATATACATTTAAGAAGTTATAAATAATGAAAAGTAACTAAAGCTATCATAAATCATATATCATGCAATCTTTTACTGGAACGAGGCATATCTTTGTGTGGTTTTGATTTACGTTTGCCTTATGATAAATGGTGTAGAGTATTTCAGGTACCTTTCAGACATTTATATGTATTCTTTTGAAAACACTTAAATCTATTACACTTTTAAAATTGAGTTGCTTTCTGTGATATCCAGTCCCTTACATATTTTTACCTATTTATCCCTTGTCAGGTGTCTACCTTGTAAATATTTTTCCCATTCTGTGGTTTGTCTTGGAGAGTACTCATTATATTTCCTTTCTTGTGTGGAAGTTTAGCTAGATGCAGTCAGATTTTAAATTTTATTTCTTATATGTTGGGGTTCTTTTCCAAACATGTTCTTGCTCATATCAGTGCTTGGAAGCATGTTCTCTGTGTCTTTTTAATTTAGTCTCATAGTTTCAGGTCTCATATTTAATATTTTAGTTCTACATCTAGATAAAGAACTACAGGCAGTCAATGACTACTGGGAGAGAGAAAACCAGTTTCCTCCAGGGACAGGCTGCCTCCTGCTTCTCTAATCCCAAGTGGCTATCTCCGGACACACATGCAAATACACATGAGCAATGCTAAATGAACTCAGTAGGTTTAATGTGTGTGTGTGTGTGTGTGTGTGTGTGTGTGTGTGTGTGTGTGTAACATCAATAATAATGATGAGATTATGAATTTCAAAGAGAGAGGGGAGAACATGGGAGGGGAAAAGGAAGGGCTAAATAATGTTTTCGCAGTTTGCTTGTATGAAGTTGTCAAATGTAAAACTATTTTAAAAAAGATTTCAATCTTTTTTTGTGTTGATTTTTTAACTGTCAAGGAATCTAGCCTCACTTGTTTGCATGTGGATATCTAATTTCCTCCACAGATTTTACTGCAATTGCCATTGTTCTTCTAATATTTGATTTTTGCAATTTGCTCGAAAGTCAATTGGCTATAAATGGGTGGGTTTGCTTGTCCCAGTAGTCTTCCAATGGATAATTTGCTCCTGCTCTTGTGACAGGACTGTGTTGTTTTGCTTACTTTAGCTTTGTAATATGTTTGGTAGACTAGTACTATATTGCCCCCTGCTTTGTTCTTTGGGCTCAAGGTTACTTTGGATATTTTCAGTGTTTTGTAACTGTGTATCAATTTATGATTTTTTTCTATCTGTCTGAAGAATGTTGTTGGTGTTATGATTGGGGTTACACTGAATCTTGATTAATTTAGTTATGTAGACATTTTAACAATGTTGGCCTTTATATCCACGAGCAGTGGTATTTCAATTTTCTGGTGTGGTTGATAAAATTTTAGTTCACATTGCTGATAGGTATGAAAGTTTCTTTTAGTGTCAGCAATTGTTCTTTGTCATTTGATATTAACAAAGTCTTAGGATGCTACACCTTTTCAAATTTGAAATATAAAACCTGTGTCATTTGTGAAAAATAATGTACTTCTAGAGACCCTCTTTAAGTTTACACCATTACTACAGCTTTATGATGTAGAAGTAGGAAATCTGACATAGTCTATTTCATTGGATTACCATAAAATAGGAAAATATGTGGGTTATTTATAATGTATGGTGATGTATTATTGAATATAATTCAAATAGATGAGAACTTCCATTTTGACTAGGTTTTAAGAAGATCTGAAACTTCTTCCAGCAATACTATGTGTTCTAAAGGAAGAGTTTCCAGTCTGATTCTGATAGTGCATACTCAGACTGTTGTTGCACAGTGCTTTCTGTTACAGGCATCACAGAACATGGCTATGTCATAATGACCCCAGGATTTGCTGTAGTGCATAGCAGAAATGAACATAAAGGTCATGTTACCATGAAGAATGTAAAAAGTATAGCCATTGATAGAAGTAGCTGTGAATGTCATGAGTATCCCAATATGATAAAATTAAATGTGGTTTTCTTCTCTGTAACACTGTTTTCGGTTCTATACAGTGCTTCATTTACTCCAGCAACACTGTACACTGGAATAGAGAAGTTGGAATAAAAATGCCTATCATAAGCATTTATGATCAACACATACTTTTTAATCTTGAAAATGGATATCCATTTGAAGTCATTTTGAGGCTCATCCTAAGGCAATAAGGATTGGGTCTAAGAGAGGTTCTAAGGCTTTGAGTTTAGTAGACCTACCAGCTATGCTTTTTATTATTTCATTTAACTTGAGTTAGAGTTATTGCTTAGCTTTTAAATAAGTTCCACAATCTGCCAATTTTGGTATCTTCAAGGATCTTAAAGAGAAACGCTAGAGTAAAAGGAGCTGAAACTATTAACAAGCAATAGTACCTGTGCTGGAAAAGGGTGCGGCCAGCATGACCCTTTCCCCAAATTGAGCCATAAATTAAATCATAGTTTATGTCCCCAAAGAAATACATAAATTATTTTTAAAGGTTTAATTTCTTCATTATTTTATTAAAAAACCAGTGAATTAATTGAATACAAATTCAAAAGCAAGTATATACTATCATGATAGTTTGCTATACACAATAGAAATACATATTGCAAGATATTGTATATTAAGCAAGTACAGTGACTGATAACTTAGCAGATAGGAAATCATACATTCCTGACAAATGAGTTAATAAAACTCATATATAGTTAATCTTCTGGTGAATTTGATATATCTGAGTAGATAGATTGGTAATTATGGGCTATGAGAAGAAACTCATATTATATCTGGTCTAAGAATTCCTTGGTATTAAAACCATCAATGGTATGTAGAGATCATATTTCTTGCCAGTTATTTATTTTTTCATTCCTTTTTACTCATGTAGACATGACTATCCTTCCTCTTTTAAATCCCTGTATCAATTTCTATCTCAGTCATTTAGCACTTCGTTGTAATATATATCTTCACTTATTGTTGTAAAACCCATGTCCTAATGCAGAATTGAGAATATTCTCATTCAGATTCTCTCTCTCTCTCTCTCTCTCTCTCTCTCTCTGTCTGTATTTGTGACTGCCTGTCTATCATGCTCTCTTTTTCTCTTTCCTTCATTTATCTCTATATCTCATTTATTTCTCATTCAACCCAAGATAAAAGTTTCTCAGTTGCATAAATCCTATGTAGGTTCCTGCTACAAAAAGATATGTATATCTATCCAGAGTACTGCAAGAGTAATGTGGTTCCTTCTTTCATTCTTGCCCTCCTCTCCCCTGGTTTAATCTTGATCAGCTGTGTTTTCACTGTGAGAGTCATTGCAGCTATAAGTCCTTAATAAATGACATCAGTCCATCATTAATCTCATTGTTTAATCCTTACTATGTTCTGTAGGCCTCTATCCTCTGCTCTTTGTTCTATTTTTACTATGTCTTCACATTAACAACTAATAAGGAAGCTATACTGATATATAGAGCAACACAGATTTATGGGTTTGCTATAATCTAAGTATCAGGAAAGCTTGTGAAATGTTTATTTTATTTCCACAATATGTATTCTCATAGACCTACATATAGGCTAAAAGTATAACAGGTGAAAATACTGTTTACACAATTCCTTGAATGACATCTATAATTCTTGGAAATTTCTCTTAGGATAGAAATTATAGCTGATTTATATGTAATATTAGTTTTCAATACAATGGTACATGACCATCAATTATAGCAGATCAGAAGTAAGTTCTGTAGGGTCACTAATGAATGTAATACGACATCCAGAAATAAATGAAAAAGAAGATAATCCCAAGTATATCTGTCTGACCTGAAGTAGTGATCAAACAGTTTATATCAATATTTAATGAAAGAGTAACACCGTACCATGATTACTTTAAACAGAAGTGTGTAGCTCTATATTGTATCCTCCCTGCCCAAATGATCTAATTTCATTGAATAACTTGGAATCTGAAATTTTCTCCATTGGTATTGACAAATCTATCTGAAAATTATCCCCTGAACTTGTACGTTAGTTAACCATTTTCCATTCCCTATTGCCCTTCCCTATTATGGGTTAAGTGTGAAATTCCCCATCATATATGAAGGCTTGTTCCCTGGCTGTTGCCACTGTTTTTTGAGGTGTCTCAAACTTCAGGAGATAGTGCCTAATAGAACGAATTATGTCATTAGCAGAAGCTGCTCCAAAATAATATTCTGTGTCGGTGTAATCTCTCTTCTTCCTCCTCTTCTTCTTCCTGCTCTTTCCCCTTATTCTCATCTTCCTCCTCTTCTCCTTCCTTCTCTTCTTCCTCCTCCCCATATCTTCCTCCTCCTTATATTCTTCCTCTTTTTCCCACTTCTCTCTGAATGAGACACATTGCTTCATCATGTGCTCCCTGTCATAGTGTTCAGCCTCCCTTAGGCTCATAGCAAGGGCCCATTGACTGCAGCCTCTGAAATTGTGAACCCAAATAAATCTTTTTCTCCTCCAGTTATTTCCCTATGGTTATTGTCACAGTAGCAGTCTGGCCAGTCTTTATATTTAGGCCCATCATTGAGGTTCCAAGAAACATATGGAGTGATGCTGCTGTTGCATATTCTTGAGTTGGTGATATTCTGTGATCAGCTCTCAACATCCTCACATACTAGCACTTCCTCACATCTTTCACTGTTTAGATTAATAGTTCTTCTCAGGCCTGTCCATTTTTAATGGAATATGCATTTTCACTAAGCACTCTTACTAGGGAATTTTGCCCCCTCATTCTCACTTCTGTTTCCACCTGCAGTCTTCTACATTTCCTGTCTTCTCCATCTTATGTCTCTATCAATTCAAACATCTCCCCAACCCTCTCAGGCTTTTAAAGCTAAATAAAATTCTCTAATTAAAAAAATCTGTCATATGAGAACTTTTTTTGAATTATATCAAGAATGGAAGCATGTTGCAGCTTTTAAATAATCACATTTACATTCTTTGGAAGGGCAATTATGGAGAAGATGTGAAGACACTGAGCTCAGACCTAAAGAGTGAGGCAGTGCCATTACCTAGGCACATGAGTCCAGTGTTGCCTTGGCTATAAAATGGCATAGAGCATTTGCCTTAGCTGTCTCAACCAGATGCTGAGAATGACAGTGCCTGGAAAGGCAGAATGTGCTGTGCAGACACGAGGGATGATGAGTGGCATCAGGCTTACATTGCTGGGGTTGGATGGTGAGGGAGCTCAATGGCAGTGATGTATTAAAGATTAGCATCTGAGATCAGGGAGCTGAAAGAAATAAGGTTCTAAGTTTCTTTAGGACAGCAGTTTTCAGAAAATGATGCATGTTGTCAAGACAATTGTATTTGGAAGAAGACCAGAGCAATAAATGGAAAATGTGGTTCTGAGTTGCTGAGACATTGAAATAGAGGGACCATCTAAATATCTAATGTAATTTACAGTCCTTTGATTTAGAAAGATGATGAGTGAGTCCATTAAGGTTTTCGCTCAGGATATTCAGCAAAAGCTTCCGTAAGAACTTTTGTATAGTGCATTCCTTTGGAAAGCCTCCCTGTCATCCATAGTTCAGTGTTAGGAGTTGTGGGAAAACACTAGATAAGGAATATGTGCACTTAGTTGTTAGCACTAAAAAAAAAAAAAAAAAATTGGAAGCAGGACCTGGCTAAGGGCATGTCTGACATGAGGAAGTGTAATCATAGAGCCCAGACACAGGGAGGTGCAGATAAGTTCAGTTGGTGCCCTTATCATTTAGACATGTTTCTTTATTACAGATGAATAAAGAAAGTTTTGCTTATTTTACTTTATTATCTCTTCTAATATTTTCTGAATGTTGCTGACAAAAGCTTCCCCTACATTCTATCCAGTATAAGCAGGATCAGCATATACATATATTTTAAAAAGTATAATGAAGATAGAACTTTAATTTCTATAAATGGATATTAGCCCTCTGTCAGAAGTGGGGTTGGTAAAGATCTTTTCCCAGTAATTTCTAAAGAACTCAAGAAATTAAACACCAAGAAACCAAATAATCCAATCAAAAAATGGAAAACAGAGCTAAACTAAGAATTCACCAAGGAGGAATCTCTAATGACAATGAGATACTTGAAGAAATGCTCAGCATCCTTAATCATCAGAGAAATGCAACTCACAATGACCCTGAGATTCCATCTCACACCTGTCAGAATGGCTAAGATCAATAACTCAAATGACAGTACATGCTGGTGATGTTGTGGAGAAAGGGGAACCCTCTTCCATTGCTGGTGGGAGTGCAAACTTGTACAACCACTATGGAAATCAGTCTGGCTATATCTTAGAAAACTTGGACTATCCCTACCTCAAGACCCAGCCATACCATTTTTGAGTATCCACCAAAATGATTCCTCACAAAACCATAAGGACATATTCTCATCTATGTTCATAGCAGCCTTATTTGTAATAGCTAGAAACTGGAAACAACCCAGATGTCCCTCAACTGACGAATGGATTAAAAATTGTGGTACATTTACACAATGGAATACTACTCAGCCATCAGAAACAAGGAAATCATACAATTCGCAGCCAAATGGATGGAACTAGAGAAGCTCATCCTGAGTGAGCTAACCCATACTCAGAAAGATGCACATGGCATCTATTCACTTATAATTGGATTTTAGCCATTTAGTACAGGATAACTATCCTACAACCAACACACCAAATGGATCAGGAACATAGACTTTGTTACCTATTAATGAGACAATTTGCCCCAGGGGTGCTACCATGCAGGCCCCCAGTAAGAGGAAGCTCTTAGCCCTCATATGACTTCTGAACTGAGAGGGGGATATTTAGGGAGATTCCACACCAGAGGAGTGGAATGGGTGGGAGAGGAAGGAGAGGGTGGAAGGATGGAACCAAGAGGAGTGTAAAGAGGGCAGTGTGAAGGAGATGTAACTTGAAGTAATAAATAAACATAAAAATTTCTATAAATGAAGATATTAAAAGCATAGAGTAAACTTAATTTGATATGAATATTAGTTTTGATCACCATATCATGCATACTTTTCTCTTATAGTGACTGCCATGTTAAAACTCTAAGATGGTCTTGAAGCTTACATATATTTAGAAGAATCCTAATATATTCTCCAACAAAAGTGTCATGCTCTTAAGTCATACTAAAAGCCTAGTTACTCTATAGTACTAGTTAGATACATAGATTAGTGACTATCACCTTGCCTCACTTCACTTTTCAGATTGGATGTATTCATGTTATCATTACTATAAAATGATGTAAATTGAGGTATATAATTCTACAACAGCACAATTGTACAATACAGCATAATTATCCAACCATTATGTAATTATATGACTACTACCCAATATTCATAGTCATCTGAATGAAGATACATCGGAGATTTAGTTTTAGAAAATGAAGCTTCCTTGTACTCAAAGATTCATGTGTTCCTTATGTTGTTCAATAATTGGATTATTAACACATTTACCTTTTATTTGGGAGACAGTTCTGAGATGAATGGTAGGAGGGAGATAGGGAATTAGGAGAGACAGAATAAAATGCTGACATTTAATGAACTCATATGAAAATTATGTGAGAATTCACTGCACTTTTGTTGTAGCTTTCCTACAGGTATTTAAAATGAAAAGGTTTTTAAATTTATTTTTTGAGAATTTCATGTATGAGTTCTGTATTACATTGCCCTTCCACTCTCCTCCTTTGAATTCTTCCTGTGTCCCCTCCTTGACTTACACTCATTCTCAAGTTCATAATCTCTATTATTGTTACACACACACACACACACACACACACACACACACACACACACACACA
>CAJQZJ010013817.1:1903374-1937762 GCA_907164525.1 Lophiomys imhausi | reverse complement strand
TGTGTGTGTGTGTGTGTGTGTGTGTGTGTGTGTGTGTGTGTGTGTGTTATGTGTTTCACAAGTGATCAGAAGCAGTAAGATTACTTCTTCATTTTACAGCTAAAAGCAGTATTACATATATTTTTAGGCAAAATAAGTTGGTCCCCATATCATTGCCCAAGCATTAGAACTTTCTAGGTATATAATTTTGAGTTAATATTTTACTGGAGCAGCTGCTAATGCTTAAATACAAATCATCTATATAAATAACTTTGTTTTTACTCCCCTTTCATATACTTTCACCACTAGCCAATGAGGACCAAATATTTAACACTCAAATGTAGCACAGAAGTATATTTATGTAGCTGGTTGTGGTGGCACACACCTTTAATCTCAGTATTTGGATGGCAGAGGCAGGTGGATCTCTGTAAGTTCAAGTCCAGCCTGGTTTACAGAGTGAGTTCCAGGACAGCCCATACTGTTACACCTGTCTCAAAACAAACATACAAAAAAAAATCCTAAAAAACCAAAAACCAAAAGCAAAACAAAACAAAACAAAAAACTCAAAACCAAAAAACCTGAAATATATTTACTTAACTTCTAAATAATTTATGACTGAAAGTTAACATCTAAAAGAAAATTTTTAGCTCTTGGGAGAAATAACATAGTGTGGAAACTTTGATAGACATTTTAGAATAGAGATCAGATCCATGTTGGATTATCTTTCAATAAACACCGAGAATTCACAAAGTAGAAATTTCTAATGGCAGTGAGATACTTGAAGAAATACTCAACATCCCTAATCATCAGAGAAATGCAACTCGACGACCCTGAGATTCCACTTCACACCTGTCAGAATGGCTAAGATCAAAAACTGAAATGATAGCAGATGCTGGCAATCTGTAGAGAAAGGGGAACACTCCTTCATTGCTTGTGGGAGTGCAAACTTGTACAACCACTCTAGATATCAATTTGGCAATATCTTAGAAAACTTGGAATTGCTCTACATCAAGACCCAGCCATACCACTTCTGGGTATACATCCAAATGATTCCTCACCAGATCACAAGGATAAATCCTCATCCATGTTCATAGCAGCCTTATTTGTAATTGCTAGAAACTGGAAATTATCCAAATGTCCCTCAACCAAAGAATGGATTTTAAAAAAAGAACTGTGGTACATTTACACAATGGAATACTACTCAGCCATCAAAAACAAGGAAATCTGGTAATCTGCAGCCAAATGGATGGAACTAGAAAAGCTCATCTTGAGTGAGCTAACTCGTACTCAGAAAGATGCACATGGAATCTATTCACTTATAATTGGATTTTAGCCATGTAGTACAGGATAACTATACTATAACCAACACACCAAAAGGAACAGGAACATAGACCTTGTAACCTGTTAGTGGGACACTTTGACCTAATAGAGTTGCCATATAGGCCCCTAGTTCAAGAGGAAGCTCTTAACACTCAAAGGACTGTTGAACTGAGGGGGGGCTGATATGTAGGAGTAACTCACTCCGGAGGGGTAGGATAGGTGGGAGAGGGGGGAGAGAGTAGGAGGGTGTTACCAGGAGGGGTGGATAGAGGGAACTGTGATGGAGATGTAACCTGAAGTAATAAACAAACAAACAAAAAACCCATTTGGATTCAAAACTGTAGAAAACTGGAAGAAGGAAAATATTTTGGCATTTTGGAACACTTGTGATGTAGCTGATGTGATGTGGTTTATAAGTATCAGTTAAGTGATCGGTTAGAGGACCCCAATGAAGGTAATGAAACCTTTAGTGCCAAGATAAGGATGCAGAAGCTATGAAATCACTGAGACATTATGTAAGTGTAATAATGAGAAACTGGAAGATCTGAAATTTTATCCCAGTTTCTCTTACATCTTATTTGGCCTCAATTTTCTAATTTTATAATTGAGGAAAATGGAGATATTTAATGAATTATTCCCTGCCAGGGAGGCAGTTGATAGCAGAATGAGAATTAGAACTTCTGGTCTTTCTAGACTCTAGTCTTCCACGTTAGTCTTCCTCTTGGAAATACTGAGATTTGCAGAGCTTGGTGTTTTGCAACATTTTGAAATTATGGGAAGTGTCATAACTTAATTTTTCTTGAAAAAATAGATGGCCCTGGCTCCTAAAATAAAAATTTTTTGAAATGTTAACTCTGTTAATATTTCTTTATCTGTTTCGTGTATGCGACTCTTTGTTCTTTGTCCTCCAAATAAGACTAGTGTATTGGTAATACCTTCAACTACGTGGCCTTTAGAAGGAAAAGACACTGTTGTTGTCTTGCGATCATGGTGAAAACATTTTAGTGAAATATTTCAAACTTTTGTAATGAAGTTGCTCACTCAGTCAGAATTATATAGTGATTGTTAGCCATATGGCAGATATTATAAAGATCTTGGGATGTAAAATTGAGTGAAGTAGAATATCTGAATTTTAGATGCTCCATAGCTAGTCAGAGAGGAAAATTCATGCAAGTAAATTGTGGTCCTAAAAAAACCAAAGTAAACACAGGCAGCTCCCTTTCCCAAACCAGTGTTGGGTGAAAAGGTAAAAGGAAATCAAGAATTTTAAAATCCATGGATAGACAGATGGTTGTTTGTACAGTTGGCAGCCTAAGCCAATGTAGGGAAAGAAAGTAGTTTGGCTTTTCCTCTTAGATTCTATCTGATTTTTCAGATAGAAATCTGCAAATGACACCCAAGGCCTGTCTGATTACCAAGGGAATTGGCATCTACAACATGCACAGACTTCTGGTACCCACATCTTGATGGGTCTTGGATAGTCTGGTACCCACATCATCTTGATGGGTCTTGGATGGTTCCTGGATACCCACAGCAGCAACAGCAGCAACAATATAAGCACACAGGCAAAGATAATGACACATGAAATTCAGTATAATAATCACTTTAAAAAAGGAGAGAAAAAAGCACAAATAGAGATTACAAATACTATGCAAGTAAGTCATGAGTGTTAAAGGGAAAAACATTTTAAACAATCATACAAATGTAACAAAAATTAAGGTAAATATTAGTATTATGTGAAATTGACTACTATATAAAGAACTAATTATTTGGTAATATAAGCAAATATTTAAAGTGAACCCAACAAGTGGAACTAGTAATAGAATGAATACATCTTAGAAAAACAAATTAGGCCACTGAAGGTATCAAAACTCTTCTAGAAGGAAGCAGGGATGACAAAAACATTTGCATATGTGTACATGTTGGATGAGATGAAAGAGAACAGAATGGCAGCATCTAGAAAACCAGAGTTTCACAAACCAGGCTGGCTAGATGTCAAATAAAGCCTCCTGCTAAGCCTGAAGATCTGGGTTCCATCCCTACAACTCACATGGTGAAAGGAGAGAACCAAGTTGTCCTATGACCTACACACACACACATACACACACACACACACACACACACACACACACACACACACACACACATTCTCTGTCTCTCTCTTTCTTTGTCTCTGTATGTCTCTCTTTCTTTCTCTCTCTCTCAAATGCACACACATTCACACAACATGGGAAGAAAGAGAGAGAGAGAGGGAGAGAGAGAGAGAGAGAGAGAGAGAGAGAGAGAGAGAGAGAGAGACCGTTGATTATTTTCAACTAACTACAAAGACATTGGCACTCTATATTTACTTTTTGGTGCCTGAGCAGGTATAGTGGGAATAGCTCTAAGCATCCTCATCCAAACAGAACTAGGACAGCCCAGGGCTCTCCTAGGAGATGACCAGATATATAATGTCATTGTAACTGCACATGCATTTGTAATAATTTTATTTATAGTTATACCAATAATAATCAGGGGCTTTTGTAATTGACTAGTACCACTAGTAATTGGAGCCCCTGACATAGCATTCCCACGAATAAACAACATAAGCTTTTGACTTCTACCTTCCTCCTTCCTTCTTCTTCTGGCATCATCTATAGTAGAAGCAGGAGCAGGAACATGTTAAAGTCTTCCCGCCTTTAACTGGTAACTTGCCACATGCAGGCACATCTGTAGACCTATATTCTCACTACATCTAGCTGACATTTCATCAATTCTAGGAGCTATCAACTTTATTACTACCATTATTAACGTGAAACACCCAGCTATAACAAAGAGAGAGAGAGAGAGAGAGGAGAGAATAAATAATTGATGTTTTGTTCCTTAAAAAGGGAAATATAAAGGAAAGAAAAACTTTCAGAAAAAGTTTGAAGTGAAAAAACAGCTCTGGTAATAGAGTCAAGAGCCAGAGTCAGACTGACATTGAATTTGTTAATGGCCATTGAAAACAAGAAAAAAATAAAAGGTTAACAATTTTCAGTTTTTCAAGGAGAAAGTCAGGGCTGGAGATAAAGATGTTAATAAAACAGTGGCTTGCAGTCTATTCCATTTCTGTTGCTGTAGATGGCATGCCCTTTGAGACAATCAGGTGGCTTATTCTAACAGTCAAATATGGGGTAACAGGCTGATGGATATACAGATGTCATATACTAAGAAAGGAATTCTTACTGTGGAAAGTTCCTTTCAGGATATATTTGGGTTAGGACTGCTTATGGAAAACAAGCCTATAATTTATGTATTAAGGAAAAATGATTCATTAAGAAATGTCATGTAAGCTAGATAATTATTTTATAAATTGAGGCTTTTTAAAACAAAATTTTGTGTAAGACAGATCACCAACCTCAGTAGTCCATTTGTCATTTGACAGACAACATGATCAGCATAAGAAGAATGAATCTGCAGAGTCACATGGAATGTTGTAGATCTCTTTTTGACTTGTGCCTGTTGATGGTTTTCATCCTTGAAATTAGTAGCAAAGCTTAATATTAGGTAATGTTTTACAGTCATGTACCTCCTCAGATTTGACAGGCTGATGTGTGTTAGTACTTATGAATTTATGGCTAACTAGATCATATGAAAGCATAAAAGAGATGTGAGTAATGCATTTCATGAGGTTCACTTTATCGAACACATGAAATTATACAAACACATCCATATATAAAAACATATAAAGATACATTAGAATTCAATTCAAAATTAGAATTCAGAAATCTATACTGCTATGTCCCATAAAGATTAGACAGAGGTGGACACAACCCAATTCTATTAGTAATATGTTAGGATATAGAACACATATATTATATGTAGTAATGTTAGTCCTAGCTAATGGTATTAAAAAGAATTTAAGGTTTTAGTTTTTGGTAGATGGTATGAGTATTTATTAATTGTATCCACCTAGAAATCTACAAAGAAGTTAGTAATAATAGACTTTTTAAGGATCCATATGGGAAGTTCTTAGAGAAAAATAAAATTCATTTGTAAACACTAATAACAAAACGGCTGAAGATTGATGCTGTAATGTATGGAGAGAAAATGGGAACTGTCCAGGCAGCCACTGGTATGTCATTTCTTAGTTTTGGAAGCTGCAGGCCCTGCACTTCCTATATAATCAGATATATTTATCCCTCTCAGGTCTCTGAGGTGGTTGAAGAATAGATAGCTAGAGTCTCATAGTTAAATTTTGAGTTGTTTAGGAATCAAGAGGGTGTTCTGGATCTAAGAAGATATTTTTAAAATTGTGAGGCAAGTTAGTATGAAAGCTGAGTTATATATAGAACTTTAAACTCATGGAGATGGTTAGATAGTAGAATGTTAAAGTCAGGTGACGAATACATATGGACTGGACATTGGGAATGTATGCTAAGCCATATAACTCTTATAATCGTGGCCTATTTATTTCTGTTGTTTTGTATTGTATTTATAGTTATAAGAAAAAGAACCATTTTTTGGACTGAAAGGGAGAGCTGTTGGGGGGAAAAGAAATACCTTAAACTAAAAAAAAAAAAAAAAAGAAGAAGGGAAGAGGATGGGGGGTTGAGGTGGAGGAGGGTGGAAGGGTGGGACTGGAGAGGGGAGTAGGGAGGCGATTGTGATTGAGATGTAACTTGAAGAAATAAAAAATAAATTATTAAAAAAACACTAATAACAAACGACAAGAACACATCATGTAATAAGGTAATGCTTATATAATGTAAAATCCAACTCTCCAGTATTGAATTTATCAAGAATGTGTAAGAATGTTAATAAAAATTTAAATATTTAAGAAGCCTCAATTCATAAGTATAATTAAATAATCTATTTCTTTCCTAGTTTATTTATATATCCAATTGCATTTTTAAAGATCTCAATAGAATTTTTCTTTGAAAATTGAAAACCTCAAGTATAATAAACATCAATGTCAGGAGCTGTCGAAATGCTTACAAAGTAGAGTAAAGAGGAATGATGTCACCTGGTAGCAAGCATTTTGAGAAAGTTACACTAATCAAAACAATATGATACTAGTCCTGGTGTTTACAAATTGACCAGTTATGAAAGTGCGGTTGTGTGAATGAGAATGACTCCCCATAGGCTCATATGTTTGAATATTTGTTCCCCAGTTGATGGAACCCTTCTGGAAAGATCAGGAAGTATGGCCTTTATGAAGGAGGCATGTCACTGGAGGTGGGCTTTGAGGTTTCAGAAGTCTTTCACCATTCCCAGTGTGCCTCTATGTCTACCTCCTACTTGTGGATCAAGATGAGAGCTGTCTTTCCATCATACTTTCACTTCACGATCAGCAACTCTAACTCTCTGAAGCAATAAGCCCAATTAAATGGTTTCTTTTATAAGTTGCCTTAGTGGTGGATGTTTTGTTTCATAGTAAAAATATTACTATGTCAGAAAAAGAACCCAAAAGTAGACCTAGGTATGTGAAACTTTGATGTATGAATGTTGATTATAACAGATTGACAGAGAAAATGGAGCTTTTTAATAAATTCACAAAACATAGAAATGTGAAGTTGCATCTTCATTTCCAAGTGCAAAAATCAACTGGAGATTAATAAGGGATGTAAATATCAAAAGAAAGTCTTTGAAGACTTAAGAGAAAACATATTTGCTATTCTATCATTTACTGGAGGTAAGGCATGTTATTTATTTATTTATTTAAAAAAATAAATTTTTTTATTTATTGCTTCAGGTTACAGCTCCATCATGTTGTCTTTTCCCCCTTCCCAGCCCTGCCCTCCCACCCTCTACCTCTTACCCTTCCATCCCACTCCTCTGGAGTGGAGTGTCCCTACATAACAGTCCCTCGCCCCAGTTCAGAAGTCATATGAGGGCCAAGAGCCTCCTCATACACTGGGAGCCTACAAGGCAGTATCACCAGTGAAAAGTGTCTCATTGCCAGGGAGAGAAAATTAAAACAAACAAACAAACAAAGTCTATGTCCATGTTGCCTTTGGTGCTTTGGTTGTAGTATAGATAGATATCCTGTACTATATGGCTAAAATCCGATTATAAGTGAATAGATGCCATGTGCATCCTTCTGAGTCTGGGTTAGCTCACTTAGGATGAGCTTCTCTAGTTCCATCAATTTGGCTGCAAATTGCATAATTTCATTGTTTCTGATAGCTGAATAATATTCCATTGTGTAGATGTACCACAGTTTTTTAATCCATTCTTCGGTTGAGGGACATCTGGGTGGTTTCCAGTTTCTAGCTATTACAAATAAGGCTGCTATGAACATAGATGAGGAAACTTCCTTGTGATTCGGTGAGGAGTCATTTGGATGTATACCCAGAAGTGGTAAGTCTGGGTCATGAGGCAAAGCTATTCCAAGTTTTCTAACATATCGCCATACTGAGCTCCATAGTGGTTACACAAGCCTGCCCTCCCATCAGTAATGGAGGTGTCTTTCCCTTTCTTCATAACCTCGCCAGCATGTGCTGTCATTTGAGTTTTTGATTTTATTCATTCTGACAGGTGTGAGATGGAATCTCAGAGTTGTCTTGAGTTGCATTTCTCTGATGATTAAGGATGTTGAGCATTTCTTCAGATGTCTCACTGCCATTAGAGATTCCTCTTTTGTGAATTCTCAACTTAGCTCTGTTTCCCATTTTTTAATTGGATTATTTGGTTTCTTGGTGTTTATTTTCTTGAGTTCCTTTTAAATTATGGATATTAGCTCTCTGTCAGAAGTGGGGTTGGTAAAGATCTTTCCCAATCTGTACGTTGCTGTTTTGTTTGAATGACAGCACAGAATCTATGACTCAGCCCAGAACTGACAAACTATTTTATATCAATATTCCACAATGTATACAGAGTAAATATATGATTTATTTTATAAATATGTAATGTATATACATGAATAAATGCTGAATGACCTGAAATGATATAATTAGGCTGGTCACAAGGAGGAAATTCTGTAGGGCAGTAAATATATGAAGAAACAGTCAACTTAATTAGTAACTGAGAAAAAAAAATCAAGATTAAGAGGAGGAATAACATGTCAGTTTCTGGTAGAGTACTCGGCTACTATGAATGGCACCTTGTGCTTAATCATCAGCACTGGGGGAAAGGAAAGCTGGGATTCACTTCTGTTTTAAAATCATTTGCTTAGATGAACATTAAAAGCTGATAATAACAAGTGGACAGCTGGTGAAACAGCACGTTTCCTTATAATGTTAGTAGAAGTGTGAAATGGCATTAGGCTTTGTTTATTATTGTCTTGTAAGAGGAACACTTGCATATCCTTGGTGGCTTCTATTTATAATCCTAAGTATATTCTTAAAGATACTTCCTATATACTTTGTATAGGAAAATAGGCAAACAGTCATAGAATACTCAACATAGTAAAAAAAATCAGGAAAAAACTTTAGATGTCCATTTACAGAAGAATAGATTTTGTTATGTTCCTGCATGGAATATTTTGTAGTATTCAAAGTGATAAGTCTACAGCTCCAAGCAAAAATATTGATTAACTTTAATGATATATATAGCATTGGGTGAAAAAGGTGTTCTAAAAGATTATGTAAGTATAATAGAATTTTATAAGTTCATAATACCACATGTAAATCATATGCTTTCCCTCACAGTATGTGTAGATCTAACAAAATTTTGTAAAAATTTATTTGTATTTGTTCATATTTGTGCTTATATGTATACCCATATATAGAAGTATAGTTATATAAAATGGATGTGTGTTTGTGCACACATAAATATACACTTATAAAGGTATGAAGCCAAGGTAACCCCCTATACAATCAGTATGATAGCCATGATACTGGTGCTCAGGAGGTACAATTATGAACAGGCTCCAAAGTAACTGCACATTGTCCTAATTTTATTATTTCTATTTAAAATAGTGGTTTTGATAATGGTACAATAATGTATGCCTGTAATCCTAAAACAAGGAAGGCTAATGAAGGACAATTGCAAATTCTAGACCACACTGTGTACATTCTGACATTTTATTTCAAAAACAAATCAAATAGTAGTTTTGAAATATTATATTTCTAAAGGGAATACAAACAATACAAAAAGGAAATTTAAAAGGCCATAGGAAGACTAGTATAGAGACCATGCCATTACATTTGTATACTTTGAAACCTTTCATTTTGATTTGACACCTATCTATGCAATGAATTATGTGATTACCAGCTTACCTGGTTAATTAAGAATTGTTGGCTTAGCATCATTCTCATCCTTTGTCAATGACAAAAGATTTACCCTGACTGAATATTGGAGTATGCTTCTTCCAGTCATTTCCTCTAAGAGTTTCTGTATTGAGTTATAATCTTCATTTTTATTTGGAAACAAACATTTGGTACAGTGGTATGTTATATACATGTTGGGGCAGTCTCCCCCCCCTGAGAAAAGACTGGTGCGGGTTTTCACGCATTGATTTGGATATTCTATGAGCACTGAGTGACTACACAGTGGGTTACAGACTATGTTCTATCTGGGAATAAGAACGTGAGTAGGACTTGGCCTCAAACTTGGATAATGGAAGCAGCAATTGGTAAGTACTGTAGCAACAGTGTTAATGTAGAAGGGTGTGACTGATGGAGAGCCTGCATGTTTAAGGAAGAGATAGGCAAAGGACAAAGACAAGTGGGCAAATGTATCATTATCCTTTATGGCATCCACAAAGTACTGAATAAATGTTCAAAACACATCAAGTTGAATTTTAGTGCACTAATTTTTATTTCAATTGTTCAATGAGGATTTAATGGTCTTGTATTCACAGCTCTTGGGCCAACAGCATCAACAAATCTGTGCTTCTGTGGTGGGGTAGATAGTATCACCTGTCATGAGGATTTAATGACTTCATACATGTAACTGTTTTGGAATAGAGATATAAGCATTTTCTTTTTTATGAATGAAATGGTTTATTTTATTTCTCTTTAATATTAAAACCCAAATTAAATCTTTTTTTTCTGGCTATATTTCTTTTTTTATAATTTATTTTTTATTTCTTCAAGTTACATCTCAATCACAATCCCCTCCCTACTCCCCCCTCCAATCCCACCCTCCCACCCTCTTCCCCCTCAACCCCCCATCCAGTTCCTTTTTTTAAATTTTTTTTCCTTTATTTTTTATTTCTTCAAGTTACATCTCAATCGAAGTCCCCTCCCTATTCCCCCTCCAGTCCCACCATCCCACCCTCAACCCCCCATCCTCTTCCCTTTTTTTTTCTTTTAAGTTTAAGGTATATCTTATTTCCCCCTACAGTTTCTCCTTTCAGTCCAACAAATGGCTCTTTCTCTTATAATAATAAATACAATACAGTACAACAGAGGTAATTAGGCCACAGTTATGAGGGTTATATGGCTTAACGTACATTCCCAATGACCAGTCCATATGTATTTGGTACCTGACTTTAACATTCTACTATTTAAACATCTCCATGAGTTTAAAGTTCTATATATGACTCAACATTCATACTAATTGCAACACAATTTTAAAAGTATCTTCTTAGATGTTTAACACTCTCTTGACTCCTAAACAACTCAAAATTTAATTATGAGAGTTTATCTATCTGTTCTTCAATCACCTCAGAGACCTGAGAGGGATAAATATATCTGATTTTATAGGAAGTACAGGGTCTGCAGCTTCCCATACTAAGAAATGACATACCAGTGGCTGCCTGGACAGTTCCCATTTTCTCTCCATACATTACAGCATCGCTCTTCAGTCGTTTGGCCCCGCTTCTCTGACAGACATTGATTGTAGAGCAGGGGTTATGAAGGACTTACCTACCCTGTCTTGGCAGAGCTAGGCTGTCGACTTACCTGCTTCCAGGTTTTGTCCTTTTTGGACAGCATTCTGTCTACAGTTGGGGCAAAGGGCTCTTAGAAAACTTGGAATAGCTCTGCCTCAGGACCCAGCCATACCACTTCTGGGTATACACCCAAATGCCTCTTCACGGAATTATAAGGAAGTTTCCTCATCTATGTTTATAGCAGCCTTATTTGTAATAGCTAGAAACTGGAAACAACCCAGATGTCCCTCAACCGAAGAATGGGTTAAAAAACTGTGGTACATCTACAAAATGGAATATTATTCAGCTATCAGAAACAATGAAATTATGCAATTTGCAGCCAAATGGATGGAACCAGTTCCTTTTTTTTTAAGTTTAAGATATATCTTTTCCCCCTCAACAGCTCCCCCTTTCAGTCCAACAAATGGTTCTTTCTCTTATAACATTAAATACAATACAAAACAACAGAAATAAACAGGCCACAATTATGAGAGTTATATGGCTTAGCATACATTCCCAATGTCCAGTCCATATGTATTTGGCACCTGACTTTAACATTCTACTATCTAACCATCTCCATGAGTTTAAGGTTCTATATCTAACTCAGCTTTCATCCTAATTTGCATCACAATTTTAAAAACATCTTCTTAGATCCAGAACACCCTCTTGATTCCTATTTTCAAACTAGTTCGTTTGTACTGTCAACTTATCACAATCCAGAGTCACCTGGGAAGGAGGATCTCAGTTGGAGAACAGCTTCAATTGAATTTGTCTGTAATGTGTCTGTGAAGAATTGCCTTGATTGATGATTGTTGTGGGGTTCACAGCCCATTGTGGGTGGCACTCTCCCTAAGTAGGTGGTTTTTGCTATGTGAGAAAGCTAGCTGTGTATAAGCCAGTGAGACAGCTGGTAAGCTACATTTTTTAGTGGTTCCTCCTTTAGTTTCTTGCTTGACTGCTCTGACTTCCCTTGGGGATTGACTATTACCTGGAGAATAAACAGAAATGAAACCTTTCTTCATTTAAGTTTCTTCTGATTGTGATGTTAATCTAGCAACAGAAGACAAACTGCACCACTGCCTGATTCTTGACTTGATCCTGCTGTCATCCTGTCTACACACAAATAAGTACAAATCTTTTATCTACTGAAGGTGTCTGCCATGTATGTACTTTTAATCAATGGTTCATAAGAATATATTCTTTATATTTTCCTGGACTGGATGTTCATTCATGTCTCTCTGTTTTATTTTCCAAATATTTGGGGTCATTACTGACAGAGAAATGTTTTCTGTATTATCTATTTTGCATTCTAAGTATTCAAAGGTCTCCCCTATCCAACTACTCACCCTTATTTTTTGCCTCTCTGCTCCCTGCCTGTACTCTTGGTTATATTATGCATAAATATTTAAAGTAGTCATATGTGATTATGTTGATTTATTTTTATACATTCATTGTTTCCTAAGCATATTCTTTCCTACTGATATTCTGTGGCCTGGACTTTTCCTACTACATATAATCTTGTAGAGAATTAGTAAGAGCTTCTGAAGTGCAGACTCTTAAGGGGCAAGCAGATCAGCCTGGGACCTGGCTGCACACAGTGCTGGAAACCATTGAGAAAGACTCTGAAAGCCTGGGAAACTGAAAAGAGCTGATGGATAGGCATTGTTTGGATGCTAGAAGGATCTGAACCAAAATGGACTGTGCCCAATTAAGACTCTTAGAGATCTGTGCAGTGGAGCTTTGCTGAGGGGCATGGCTACAAAGCCACAGAAACCAGGAGAGGTCACAGCCCAAGAAAGGGCCAGACCCAGCGAAAGACCACAAGATCTACACCCTATTTAAGCACAAGAGGTGAGGGACCCCCAAGGCAGAGGAGCGCCAGCAGGAGATGAAGAAGTGTGAAGCAATCTAGGCCATGTGCCAGCCTTAGGCTGCAGCAGCTCTGACACAATCAGAATCATGGACACAGACTTTGTTTCCTGTCAATGAGACACTTTGCCCTAGTGGTGCTGCCTTGTAGGCCCTCAGTGTATGAGGACACTCCACTCCAGAGGAGTGGGATGGAAGGGATAGGGGGCAGAGGGTGGGAGGGAGGGGCTGGGAGGGGTGGAAAGGGGGCACTGTGATGAAGATGTAACCTGAAGTAATAAATAAATATTAAAATAAAAGAAAAAAATAATCTGCAGTCAGAAGCTTTGGGAGGTAAACTGAAGACACTAAGGACATCCATCCAGGGGCCCTAGAGTCACAGAGAGAGTGAATGGGATGTGAGGAAGCAAGTGGAGTTCTGAGGCCGCAATGAGGACCTTGAAAACAGGCAAGAGGGTAAGCCCTGTCATGTGAGGGTGTGATGTAAGCCCAGACAAGTGAATTAGCCCCAGAAAGGCCTACAACTCCTGGCAAGGCCTCGAAGCAAAAGACTAGGCTGACTGGTGCAGCAGCTGCCCTAAGGGTGTTCATTAGTTCAAAGGGAGCCTGAGGTGTCCGTGGACAGGCTTGGCTGACTGAAGCCGGCCTCAAGCTGAGTGATTGAAGCAGACTGATCACACAAGCCAATTGTCGACTATAGGTCCTGACCCTGAGGAGAAAGCTTCAAACTTAAGCTGAAATAAGACTGTGCCAATGCCAAAACACTAAATGCTGTTTGAGGGCTGACCAAGTTGCCCTCATGGACCTGCGCTAGAGAATATTAACATCTTTCAAAAGTGTTAAAGTAGGGTTATTTAGGTGTTGTTAGGTATTAAATGTTTATAGGTTATAGATTAGGACTCCATTAAGTATTAATAAATATATGTTAATAAAATTTCATTTACATAATTCTGTCTGTATTTTCTATGGTGAAATCTTATGAATTGATTAGATATCAGTTTAACATATGAGGTTTTCCGGCAGCCTACAGACTGGGAGAAAATCTTCACCAACCCCACATCTGACAGAGGGATAATATCCAAAATCTACAAAGAAATCAAGAAATTAAATGCCAAGAAACCAAATAATCCAATCAGAAAATGGGGGGTGGCGCTAAATAGAGAATTCACAAAGGAGGAATCCCTAAAGGCCAAGAGACACTTGAAGAAATGCTCAGCATCCTTAATCATCAGAGAAATGCAACTCAAGACAACTCTGAGATTCCATCTCACACCTGTCAAAATGGCTAAGATCAAAAGCTCAAATGGCAGCACATGCTGGTGAGGGTGTGGAGAAAGGGGAACCCTTCTCCATTGCTGGTGGGAGTGCAGATTTGATCAACCACTATGGAGGTCAGTCTGGTGATATCTTAGAAAACTTGGAATAGCTCTGCCTCAGGACCCAGCCATACCACTTCTGGGTATACATCCAAATGACTCCTTACCGAATCACAAGGAAATTTCCTCATCTATGTTCATAGCAGCCTTTTTTTTTTTTTTTTTGTAATAGCTAGAAACTGGAAACAACCCAGATGTCCCTCAACCGAAGAATGGATTAAAAAACTGTGGAACATCTACACAATGAAATATTACTCAGCTATCAGAAACAATGAAATTATGCAATTTGCAGCCAAATGGATGGAACTAGAGAAGCTCAACCCAGACTCAGAAGGATGAACGTGGCATCTATTCACTCATAGTAGGATTTTAGCTATATAGTACAGGATATCTATACTACAACCAACGCACCAAAGGGAACATGGACATAGACTTTTTGTTTTGTTTTGGTTTTTTAGTTTTCTCTCCCTAGCAATGAGACACTTTTCACTGGTGGTATTGCCTTGTAGGCCCCCAGTGTATGAGGAGGCTCATGGCCCTCATATGACTGCTGAACTGGGGCGGGGGACTGTTATGTAGGCACACTCCACTCCAGAGGAGTGGGATGGAAGGGTTAGAGGTAGAGGGTGGGAGGGCGGGGCTGGGAAGGGGGGAAAGAGGACAATATGATGGAGATGTAATCTGAAGCAACAAATAAATAAATTTATTTATAATAAAAAAGAAATGAAAAAAAACATGAAGTTTTCATTTAAACAAAATGAGTTTTGCTTTTTCTTCTAAAGTTTTGTTATTATAATTATTGATTTTTAAGGAGTTGATAAATAGACAAATGCATAGAGGGTTATTAGATGACTAAAATTATGAAAAATTGGAAGGATTTATAAAGGATACAAGAATATGATATAATCATACCCAAATTGCCTATAAATAAAACTATCTTAATATGTTAGGTACATTTGAGAAAAACCAAAAATTCTTATTGTTTGCTACTAAACTTGAAAGTACATATTTTGAAGTGGGTGAATAAGTCAACCTATTTTCAGAACAATTCTTGTAGACTGGATACATCGCTCAGTGGTTAAACAGACATACTGCTCCTGCAGAGAACCAGAGTTCAGATCCTGGCAGCCACAGCAGACATGGTCGAATCACCTGTAACTCCAGCTCCAGAGGACTTAACACTCTCTTCTGCACTACCCACAGAGACGCACATGTACACACATGTGGATTTTTAAAAAAAGAAATACATCTTACCAAAAAGTGGGACTTGAGAGGTGGCTCAGTGGCTGAGTGTGTATTGCTCTTGTAGAGGACCTAAGTTATCTTCTCTGCACCCACATATGGCAGCTCCCACCCCTTCAGCTCAGCCAGATATGACACCTCTGGCCTCTGTGGGCAACTGCACTCATGTACAAATCCACACTCACTCACACAAATGCATATGATTAAAATAAATAAAGTCTTTAAAGAATAAACTTTTCTGTATTGTTTGTGGCTATTGTGAAGGGTGTTGTTTCCCTAATTTCTTTCTCAGTCCATTTATTTGTTGTATAAAGAAGGGTTTCTGATTTTTTTAAAATTAATTTTGTATCCAGCCACCTTGCTGAAGGTGTTTATCAGCTGTAAGAGTTCTCTGGTGGAATTTTTGGGGTTGCTTATATATACTATCATAATGTCTGGAAATGGGGATAAATTGACTTCGTCATTTCCAATTTGTATCCCCTTGATCTCCTTTAGCTGTCTTATTGCTCTAGCTCAAAATACCAACACAATTGTTTATAGACCTGGAAAAAGCAATTCTCAACTTCATATGGAATAACAAAAAATGCAGAATAGCCAAATCAATCCTGTACAATAAAAAAAAAAAACATCTGGAGCTATCACCATCCCAGATTTCAAGCTGTACTATAGAGCAATAGTAATAAAAACAGCATGGTACTAGTATAGAAACAGACCAGTAGATTAATGGAATTGAATTGAAGACCCAGAAATGAACCCATACACCTAGGGTCATTTAATTTTTGACAAAGAAGCCAAAACCGTACAATGGAAAAAGGACAGCATCTTCAACAAATGGTGCTAGTCCAACTGGATGTCCACATGTAAAAGAATGAAATTAGATGTATACTTATCACCTAGTACAAAACTTAAGTACAAGTGGATCAAAGACCTTAACGTAAGGGCTCACACACTAAATCTATTAGAAGGGAAAGTGGGGAAAATCCTCGAACTCATTGGCACACGTGACAACTTCCTGAACAGAACACCAACAGCTCAGAATCTAAGACCAACAATTAATAAATGGGTCCTCATGAAATGGAAAAGCTTCTGTAAGGCAAAAGACACTGTCATTTGAACAAAACAGCAACCTACATCTTGGGAAAAAAATCTTCACCAACCCCACATATGATACAGGGCTAATATTCATAATTTACAAAGAACTCAATAAATTAAATGTGAAGAAACCAAATAATCCAATCAAAAAATGTGGAAAAGAGCTAACTAGAGAATTCCTAATGGCTCAGAACACTTGAAGAAATGCTCAGCACCCTTAATCATCAGAGAAATGCAACTTAAGATGACTCTGAGATTCCATCTCACACCTGTCAGAATGGCTAACATCAAAAGCTCATATGACAGCAGATGCTGGTGAGGGTGTGGAGAAAGGGGAACTCTCCTCCATTGCTGGTGGGAGTGCAGACTTGATCAACCACTATGGAAGTCAGTCTGGCGATATCTTAGAAAACTTGGAATAGCTCTGCCTCGGGACCCAGCCATTACCACTTCTGGGTATACATATAAATGATTCCTTACCAGATCACAAGGAAGTTTCCTCATTTATGTTCATAGCAGACTTATTTGTAATAGTTAGAAAATGGAAACAACCCAGATGTCCCTCAACTGAAGAATGAATTAAAAAACTGTGGTACATCTACACAATGGAATACTACTCAGCTATCAGAAACAATGAAATCATGCAATTTGCAGCCAAATGGGTGGAACTAGAGAAGCTTATCCTGAGTGAGCTAACCCAGAAGGATGCACAAGACATGTATTCACTTATAGTCGGATTTTAGCCATATAGTACAGGATAACTATATTACAACGAATGCACCAAAGGGAACATGAACATAGTCATTTTTTTCCTGTCAATGAGACACTTTGCCCTAGTGGTGCTGCCTTGTAGGCCCCCAGTGTATGAGGAGGCTCTTGGCCCTCACATGACTGCTGAAATGGGGTGGGGGACTGTTATGTAGGGATATTCCACTTCAGAGGAGTGTGATGGAAGGGATAGGGCGGTGAGGGTGGGAGGGCGGGACTGGGAGAGTTGGAAAGAAGACACAGTGATGGAGATGTAATCTGAAGTAATAAATAAATATTTAAAAAATAAACTTTTCCTTTATTTTCTGGCTAATACTCATTTTGAAATTAATATAATTGAATTATCAAAAGACCTATATCTGAGTTGAAACTGAGAACTCTTTTAAATAATTGACTTAAAAGTGGTTAGTGTTCCTTAACATTTGTGAAATTGAATGAATATACAGATTGACATATATAGATGTCAATATATAAAGAAGGAGTATACATTTCCTGTCTGGTGGGAATATTGGAAAGGTTAATTGATATGTTATCAGGGTATGGCGTGAGTGACATTAATACCAGCAATGAGGCAAAGAAAGGCAATCTCTGTGAGTTTGAGGCCAGTTTAGTTTTCTAGGATAGTCAGAGCTGCATAGAGACCCTGTTTCAGAACAAAACAACAATGCTGACGACAATGACAAAATAGTTGTTGTGAGTTTTGTATGCTTGATGAAAAGACACTATGCAAATACAGAATGCAGAATAAAGAATTACTTCAATATAAAAGTGGTTCTATTATCAGTGGCTGTAGATTAAAAAAATGTTTCATAATGGATGGTTTTGAATTCTATACTTATGGTACTGTATTCAGTTCAAATGTCTTACCCCAACATATTGTGATGAATATATTTTCATTTGGTTGGATAAGATCATATATCATACATGTAGTTTGGGGTTTCTAATTCAAATGGGTAGACAAAATATAAGGAAAAAGTATTTGTTTCTGTCCTCTTTTAATACACCAAATATCTCATTTAAGCTCACTCAGAATTAACCAATAGTAGACACTTCCTACTGCTGTCAGAAACGTCACTAATCCTTTGAAGTAAAAGATTTCACACTAAGCAAGCCCTGTCTGTCTTTAGATGGCCCATCTTGCATCAAGCTGTGCTAAGAGATGACAAACATTATTATATTTGTATACTGTCTAATACTGTTTCTAAAAATAATAGAACTGGGTTATATGGATTGCCATTATTTTAGTTTTTTACAGATGTAGAGAGGAAAAAATTAACATTATTTTACTATCTCTACATTCTAGCATTATCTTATGAATATTTAGTAGTAGGAGAACCCTCTTCCCTCATAGACTTGTTTTAGTATATTATTAGCCAGGTGTTCATGTGTGTATTATCTCTATTTGTAAGCTGTGAGGGCAGATGACACAGATCTCTTGTTTATGCATTGGTTTCCATTACCCAAACCCAATGTTTAGAATATGGAAAGTTCAATTAATATTGTTAAAGAATGGCATGTGTTCAATCATACTTAATTTTCTCATTACTGTACCTTAAAATTGCAATGCTAATTATCCTGAAAATTGTTGGGAAAATTAACAGTAACTTCAAATAAAAATAGCCATCAACTACTTCAAGACCCAGCCATACCATTTCTGTGTATCCACCCAAACGATTCCTCATCAAATCATAAGGACATACCCTCATCTTTGTTCATAGCAGCCTTATTTGTAATAGCTAGAAACTGGAACCAACCCAGATATCCCTCAACCAACAAATGGATACAAAAAAATTGTGGTATATTTACACAATGGAATACTACTCATCTATCAGAAACAATGAAATCATGCCATTTGCAGCCAAAAGGATGGAACTAGAAAAGCTCATCCTGAGTGAGCTAACCCAGACTCAGAAAGATGCAGATGGTATCTACTCACTTATAATTGGATTTTAGCCATTTAGTACAGGATAACTATCCTACAACCAATACACCAAAAGGATCAGGAACATAGACTTGTTACCTATTAATGGGACAAATTGCCCTAGGGATTCTGCCATGTAGGCCCCCGGTGCAAGAGGAAGCTCTTAGCCCTCATATGACTGTTGAACTGAGAGGGGCTGGTATGTAGGGACACTCCACACTGGAGGAGTGGGAAAGGTGGGAAAGGGAAGAGAAGTGGGAGGGTGGGACTGGGAGGACTGGAAGGAAGGCTCTGTGATGGAGATGTAACTTGAAGTAATAAACAAACAAAGCACAAATCATACCTATTTTTTTCTAATAACTGAACAAAGAAAAAATAGTTAAAAGTAACCCCTTAATACTCATAGCTATACTCATATAGACATACAACAACAAATACTACCAGCAGATAAGGAAAACAACACTGAAAAACTAGTGATAAAGGAATAAAATAAAGGACCTAGAATGGTATGGTAGGGAGAGGTGCATAATAGTTTGGTACTTACTATTATCCTGTCCACACTATCCTCTTATCTCTGGTATGAATTTAGTTGCTATGCAACTTGTCTTAACCTTTAGAATTCTTATTAGTATGACCTAAGCCAGGTAGAACTGCAAACCGGTGGCTAGCTTTACATCTCTTTGTTTCTTATAAAAGGCAACAAGGAAGTGGTGCTGCAGAAGTAGCTGAGATGTTAAGACATTCATGTTTTTGAAACTGAGCGATCCTAAGGAAACCTCATGTACTACAACAATCCAATTATCTGTAGTCAATCCTTACAGAATCTCAGAAGATTGTTTTTTTTTTTTTTTTTTTTTTTTAATTAGGAAAGTGCTGTCTGTTCAGGCTACTTTGCTTTCTCTCTCTTTTATCCCCCAAGAATAAGGAATGTTCTCACTTTAAACCATTGACGGGAATGTGTCTGCTTCAAGAAGACACATATGTGCTTTCAAACAGAGCCACTTCTTAGGCATTATGTCTGTGACACATTTCCTTAATCCCAGCACTTGGGAGGCAGAGGCAGGCGGATATCTGTGAGTTTGAGGCTAGCCTGGTCTACGAAATGAGTCCAGAACAGTCAGGGCTCTGTTACACAGAGAAACCCTGTCTCGAAAAACCAGAAAAGGAAAACATCATGGTGACTGCCAAACTACTGTAACAAAAAGCAAACAAATTCATGTACAAAAAGATATTTATTATACTTAGAATCAAGACTCCCATGTAGCCCCCCAGTGCAAGAGGAAGCTCTTAGCCCTCATGTGACTGATGAACTGAGAGGAGCTGATATGTAGGGACACTCCACATCAGAGGAGTGGGATGGGTGGGAGAGGGAGGAGAGGGTGGGAGGGTGGAAAGAGGGCATTATGATGGAGATGTAACTTGATGTAATAAATAAACATAATAAAAAATCTTTAAAAAAAGATTTTTGTAACTGCAACTTTTGTTTTACCTTTTTCCCATCCAAGGACTCACTGTGATAAGCTTCTCAGGTGTCAGATTTCTCTAGGGCACAAAGTCAAAGTGAATTTGGAAAGACTGAGGGCTGAAAAGTGCTACTATGAGACCACGCCTCATAGGTGTGTGGTAGGGTTTCTTGCCTTCCCATGTCTTAAATATATTTTTATTTTGTAAAATCTGCAGGACATTATCAAGGGTATTTTGTCTCATTGTATTGTGGAATAAGTGAGATTTATGACATATTATTTAATTACCTCTCTGATTTTGTCCTTTGAGTATTTGAAAAAGCATGTTGCTATTATTAGAGAAAAATAGAAAGGACCCATAGGAAACATTGAAAGTGTTTATACTTATTATAAATATGGTACTCTCATGAGAAGGTTATTATTTATCTCTCTGTAGTATATACACATGTATATTCATCTATCCACCTGTTAATCAATTCACTTTCCTCTTTGAATTAAGAAACAGAACTTTGTCATATCAATACTTTTATGTAAACTTAAAAATCAACTAAATTTTTAAAGTAAACATGATTTGTTGACAGTTTGATACTGTTTGTCATTTAGGCTATTTTGTGAATAAATATAGTTAGATTTATTCTACTACAAAATATTTATGTAAATACAATATATGGATATCTTATTCATGTGTGATAGACTGATAGCTGTCAGATTTATATTTGTACTGTAAAGAACTACAACTGGACAAAAGTCACAAAGAAACTATGTCAGGAGCATTATACAACAGACCGCACAAAGCTGTGCTTCCTAAGGTAAATCAAATACGCAAGATGAACTTTGTTGGAATCCTCTCTTGTGGTGTAGTAGACTGGAAACATCTTAATGGGTGGGAGAAGAGGTACTGATCTCACAGCTCCTGTGGTGGTGAAACAGAAATGGGCAAAAAGCATAAAGAAAGAACCTCAGTAATGTGAGCAGAAAATTTCTAAGTCTTGAAAAGCTGTAGGTTACATCAGTACTGAATGACCTAATGAGGACTACCCGTGAACAACTGTCTGTGAGCTACCTGGGAGTCCATGGTAGTAAGTGATGCTGATGTTTCTATCAGCCGGAGCAGAGGAACCTAGCTGAAAACCTCACTCATTGGCTGATGCCCCAAAAGGGTGTGCTTGAAGATTCAGGAGGGCTATCCTAGTCTTAGACTAAGACTATATTGGAGTTGTCTTAGTTAACTGTGCCCTTGATAACATAAAGCTGACCTGTCAGCAAGTTAACTGCCTGCAAGAACAAAATCTATCCCTCTTTAAAAGAAGACAAACTTCTACTGTCTGCAATACAGAATGATGTCTAGCCATATTACACAATCACATTAGTGATATTTTCATTTCCAGGACAAGACACCCAAGAAAGTCAGCTTAAGAGAAGAAATTATTTTGGCTCATGGTTTACAGTTTTCAGGCTATAGCTCTATGTCTCTGAATGTTAATGATGCAGAACATTAGGGCAGAGCAGGGCACCAGAGGAAAGCGGCTTGCCTCTTAGCATCCAGCAAGCAGGAGTGTGTGGTGTTGCCTGTATCTCCTTTAAGGCTATGCCTACTGTGACCTTCTTCTAATTGTCAGGTTCCACCTCGAGTACTTTCCACCACTTCTCAATAGTGCCATCAGCTGGACACTCACCCTTCAATGCTTGAAACTTGGAGGATAGGGAGGGGGTATTAGCTCCAAAACATAAGACCACTAAGTTTTCAGAAACCAGCAGCAGGAAATAATAGTAAAATATCCATATTGCAGGGATATTAGAATGAGCAAAGAAGATTGCTCAAAAACTATTACAAATAAATTTGATACTATAAAAGAAAATTTGTATTTGATGATTGTGCAAATGTACATAGAAAACCCTTATTCCAGCAATAATAAATTACATAAAATAATCAGAAACATATTCTAGATCTGAAAGCTCAGTATCTTAGGTGAAAAATAACTAAATGGACATTAAAGATTAGAATAGATGTTTGAATATTGAAGTAAGTATAAATTAACTGAAGTCATTACAAGACAAACCATGAAAATTATATTTAAAGCATCCATAACTTGGTGTGAGTATAATATCAAATAGTCTAATGTAGGGAAAATAAAATAAGGCAAGGTAAAAGGGTAACTACCCAGTGAGTAATCATGAATAATATATGGGAAAAACTCATGCAAATAGCCATGAACAACAGTAAAAGAGAAAAACTGTCTGGCTGTATTAATATTAGAAACACTGGGTTTAAATATAAGAAGTGTATTACCAAGGATGCTGAGGTACATTTAATAATGATAAAAGGAAGATGCTCTACAGCAAATTCTTCTGAATATGCCCAATTTCACCAGATAAAACAAGGTAAAATACTCCAGATTTTCAAAAGTATTAGTGAAAAACTCACTGATAATGATTCAAAAATTAAAATCTGAGTTTAATGGAAGGTATTCCTGCCTACTAAACATTGAATTGTAGTACGTCTTCATGTTTTTTCTCTGATTTGCCTTGTGTAATTCTCATGTATGGAGTACTTTGTTATTTTTTTCGCTTTGAACTTCTCTGCTCTTTGACCATCTTCCTCTTCATCATGCAAAATTCAATCAGATAAAATGAAGATCTCATTAGCCTGTCTTGATGGCCTTGTCATATTTAATATTTCATTAGCTAGTCATTTGATAAATACTTATTGAGTCCCTAATAGGTACTGAGTATTTTCCTTTCCTTTATAGGCAGAGGTGTAAGGTAGGGAACCATATAGTTCACTCTAGCCTGAAGCCATATAGTGAAGAATGACCTTGAATATTTGATTTTGCCTTGTGGGGATAGCAGGCATGCAACACCATGCTTTATACTAAGCACTTTTCTAGATGTAAATGTATAACTGTGAATTAAACTCCAGACATTAAGAAATGAGGTGAGAAAAAAAATAGAGTATGCCAAATAGTGATAAATACAATAGAATTAAAGAAAAGAAAGTTGAATTAGAGAATGCCTTTAAGAAGTATGACAACTTCTCAGAAAAGATGTCACCTATCTTACTGAAGAAAAAAATATATCACTTTTAAAGAGGCAGGAAAATTGTCTTTGGTAAAGACAATGTTTAAAATAAATTGTATGCATGCTAAGTGTGTGAAGCAGGTAGTGCAGCAGGATTCAGAGGGACATGGTAGTCACAGATGAAGGTAGAGGGGTAGTGGAGAGTAACATCCTGTAGGATCCTGAAAGTCTCTACATGGACTTGGGATTCTCCCTGTATGAGACAGGGAGATAGGGAGTTAGGGAGGGGCACAAGTAAGCAAAGAATCAAAAAAGATTGACATATTGTATGGCATAACAATGGCTGTTATGTGTAGATTAATTTTCTTATCTCTTGAGATAACTAACAAAGAATTATTTGTGTAAGACAAAAACATTTGCAGATTTATTGACTGACCTTAATGCTGGATTCATGTACTGATGGCTTTTATAAGTCATCAATATATTTAGTGTTCTTTTGAGATATTCAGCAAGATTATTGACCTTCAACCATTGAAAATATTTGTTTTTAACTAGTCATGTATCTACAGAGTGACTATACAAAATGACTTGGGTATTTTTGTTATTGAAACAACAGACAAAACCAGCTGTCCACTAAACTGGACAAAAGAGTATTTTTCCCTTTTTTCAGATAACTTTAGATTAAAGACAGGTGATCAATATAAATGAAATAATTTTGTCTACAGTTTATTTATAAGTTATCATTTTTCTATCTTCAAGAGTTTTAGTAATTTCCCCAAGTGATTGATTCTCAGCAGGATGATCCGGCAACCTATCTTTTATGGAGTAACTTTCCCTCCTTTTTATTAGTTCTTCAAGAATTTTGTACAATGTATTTTGATTATATTCACTCCTATTCTTTAATGCCACTCAGATCTACCCACTTCCCTACCTACTCAGTATTGTACATTCTTCTTTTTCTCCCCACAAAATCCAGCTTGTGATGCCCATATGTGATGGATATGTGGCTTTAAAATAATGCATGGTGAACCTACCAGCATCGGCACCTTTAATGAAAATGGATTCTTGCTTGCTCAGAAAGTAGCGGTCATCAGTAGCTCCGTAGCTAGAGTGGAGACTTCATGGTTACCTCCCCACTCCATGGTGAGATTTTTGTCTGGCTTGACCTTGGGCATATGTCATAACTGCTGTTGTGAGTTCATGTGTGAAACTGTTCTTCTGTGTCTGGAGAACACATCAACTACCACCTCTAGCTTGCACACCATTCTGTTTCCTCCTGCACAATGATCTCTTAGCCTTGGGAGAAGGAGGTGTGTTCATGGAGTAACTTTTATTCCAGCTATGAGCTTTGTTTGTCCCTCTATAACAGGGCATGCTTTGGAATAGTTTTAACTTCTAGACATTCCTGCCATGACTTTTCTCCTTAGCACCCTTCTGTCCTTTGAAACTGTCTGAAAATGAAGCCAAAGTGTCTAAGGGGAACAACTGATACAAAGATTTAGTAAACCAAAGGCTCTTAATTCCTAAGCAAATGGTTTATCTTTAAGCTATCACAGGTAATCTCATGTTTTATGACTCAGTTTCATCCTGGCTCTTAAAAGTCTTTGGTCTAAGCTTTTCTACAAGGAGGAAAGGAGCATGTCATCATGTAAGAAGTCCCCAGAATTTCAGGAACTTAGATGTAGAGACTCTAGAAACTGTGGGAATGTCTGAGGATACCTTTGTAATACCAGCATATGTGCCCCAAGCTAATGTCACATGATTTATGTTGGAAGAAAAAGAGGAATTGAAAAAAAAGGAGGAGTAAAGTAGGGAAGACAGAACCATGAAAGGAAGCAGTAGTCCAAGGTAACAGAGGATGAGTATCAGTGCTGTCAAGGACCAGCCTTTGACATCCACAAAACCATTGAGAGTACGTAGTTGGCGATAGGGGTCAGTCACAACTCTCAGAGACTGACGTCTTTCTCAGGAGCCTTCTTAATTAATCTGCAATAGGGGTCAGTCACAACTCTCCGAGACTGATGTCTTTCTTTCAGAAACCTTCTAAATTCGGGGTTTGCAAGAGACAGCCAATGATGCTGGTTAGTTTAGAAAAGAGAAAGGAGAAAGGAAGAGAGAGACAGAGAGAGAGAAGAAACCTATGTCTTTTGCTGGTGACTTCCAGAGTTAAAATGACCAACTTTTTTTCCTTTTTGGGGCTACAAGGCCAGGAGATGGTAAAACAGCCTTTGTTTTGTAATTTACTACAAGCGCTTGGCCTATTAGCCAGCAGGCCACCCACTGAGTGTTCAGTGGACTAAACTGCATTTTGACCAGTTTATCTCAAAAGTTGATGGTGGAGCTCCAAGGTTTTTACCTGACCCATGAGTTACATGAAAATAATAAGAAAGGAATGAGAACAGAGGGATTCTCTCACACACACTCACACCAGAAAGAAGAAATGGACGAAGCTAGCACACAACGACAATTTTAATGTGGTGACCATTCTTTTTATACCCTGAGCAAGGGCTCTTTACATCAAGGAAGGAATTACTTCATAGTTAAAAGACATTTATCACAAGGACAGATAAAACCATAGCAATAGGAGGGCACTTAACAATAACACATTAAATTTTGTTTTTCTATACATAAGTTAAGTTTAAGATGACTATATTATGTCAAACTTGACAAGGTATAAGGAATTATGACAATACAGTTTGTGTATTTTGTCATAAATATTTATACTAATATTTAGGCAATTCTTGGTAGTCTCATTATATCCTAAGTTCATGGGAAGTTTAAAACCCTTAATTGGGTTTATGGTTTGCATCTGGAGTCAGTCTTACCACCTCTAGAGTGAAAGCTTATCTGAGGTCATAAATCTATCTCAGGCCTATCTCCTAATGAGATACACAATGTTTGGGAAGAGGATTTACTATATACAGCTGTATGTTTTCTATCAACTATCTAACTTCTTTAACTTCTACAATAGTTTGGACTGAGTCAGGCAGTTTTTAAAACTCTTATCAGAAATAATAATATCACCTTTGTAGGACTCTGTGTGAAGTCTGGCCAAACAAGAAGAGTGGCAATTAGCAATGAGGGAATCTTCACTCCATGTCAGTAATAACAGATGACAGGAAAAGCTGGGTGTCAGCAAGAAGCAACTCTGGAGTGCATCTTTAGCGTAGACATTGCAAAATGCTGGATAGATTGTTAGGAAGTTTACATGTTTATAGAACCCCTTTCTCAGAGAGCTTCTGACACTGCTTGAACACTATGATTTCTGTTGTTTTGTATTGTATTTATTGTTATAAGAGAAAGAACCATTTGTTGGACTGAAAGGGGGAGTTGTTGGGGGAAAAAGATATACCTTAAACTAAAAAAAGGGGGGGGGTAGGAGATGGGGGGTTGAGGGAGAAGAGGGTGGAAGGGTGGGACTGGAGGGGAGAGTAGGGAGGGGATTGTGATTGAGATGTAGCTTGAAGAAATAAAAAATAAATTATTTTTAAAAAAGGAAAAAGAATAGGAGATGGAGATGAAGAAAGGAGCCTCAAGAACATTCGGCTCCCGACAAATGCAAAGGAAGAAACTAAAGTAATAGTCCCAAGAAGGTACAAAAGGTGGAGCCTGGTGCACAAAAAAGACATTGTTGTTGGAAAGAAAAAAGTGTGTACCTCTATCCCTGAAAGACAAATATTTGGTTTAATAGCTTAATATATGCCATAGTTTGATCATGTGATAATTCTCTTTTAGTTATTTTTTGTGATATCTCCATACTGATTTCATAGTGGTTAAATCAGTTTATATATTTATCAACAATAGATAAGTTTCCTACATTCTTCTTTTTTGTTTTTTACTGTTTATTTATTACTTCAATTTACATCTTCATCACAGTCCTCTCCCTCCTTTCCTCCCTAGCCTACCCTCTCCCCTTCCCACCCTCTCCCCCTTCTCCCACCTATCGTACTCCTTCGGTGTAGGGTGCCCTACATATCAGCCTCCTTCCGCTCAGCAGCTATACGAGGGCTAAGAGCTTCCTCTTGTATTGGGGGCCTGCTTGGCAGCTCCACTAGGGCAAAGTGTCCCACTAACAAGTAACAAAGTCTATGTTCCTGTTCCTTTCAGTCTGTTGGCTGTAGGATAGTTATCCAGTATTAAATGGCTAAAATCCAGTTATACGTGAATAGATGCCATGTGCATCTTTCTGGGTCTGAGTTAGCTCACTCAGGATCAGCTTTTCTAGTTCCATCCATTTGGCAGAACATTGCATGATTTTCTTGTTTTAAAGGCTGAGTACTATTCCATTGCGTAAATGGAACAGCTTTTTTTTTTTTAATCTATTCATCAGTTGAGAGTCATCTGGATTGTTTCCAGCTACCAGCTATTACAAATAAAGCTGTTATGAACATAGTTGAGGAGATGTCCTTGTGGATTGGTGAGGAATCATTCGGATGTATATCCAGGAGTGGTATGGCTGGGTCTTGAGGTGGAGCTATTCCAAGTTTTCTAAGATGTCTGCGTTGGTGGTATAGTGGTGAGCATAGCTGCCTTCCCAGTTTTCTAAGATATTGACAGATTGATTTTCGTAGTGGTTTCACAAGTTTGCACTCCCACTTGCAATGGAGGAGTGTTCCCCTTTCTCTACAACCTCACCAGCATGTGCTGTTATTTGAATTTTTGATCTTAGCCATTCTGACAGGTGTAAGATAGAATCTCAGAGTTCTCTTAAGTTGCATTTCTCTGATGATTAAGGATGTTGATCATTTCTTCAAATGTTTCTTGGCCATTAGAGATTCCTCTTTTGTGAATTCTCAATTTAGCTCTGTAGACCATTTTTTTCTCTGGGTTATTTGGTTTCTTGGTGTTTAATTTCTTGAGTTCTTTGTAAAATTTGGATATTAGCCCTCTGTCAGATGTGGGGTTGGTAAAGATCTTTTCCCGATCTGTAGGTTGCTGTTTTGTTCTAATGACAGTGTCCTTTGCCTTGCAGTAGCTTTTCAGTTTCATGAGGTCCCATTTATTGATTGTTGGTCTTAGAGCCTGAGCTATTGGTGTTCTGTTCAGGAAGTTGTCACCTGTGCCAATGAGTTCGAGGGTTTTCCCCACTTTCTCTTCTAATAGATTTAGTGTATGAGGCCTTATATAAGTTAAGGTCTTTGATCCACTTGGACTTAAGTTTTGTACAAGGTGATAAGTATGGGTCTAATTTCATTCTTTTACATGTCGACATCCAGTTGGACTAGCACCATTTGTTGAAGGTGCTGTCCTTTTTCCATTGTACAGTTTTGACTTCTTTTTCAAAAATTAAATGACTGAAAAAAAAAGTTAAATGACTATAGGTATAGGATTTATTTCTGGGTCTTCAATTTGATTCCATTGATCAACTAGTCTGTTTCTATACCAGTACCATGCTATTTTTTTTTTTTTTGTTGCTATTGCTCTGTAGTATAGCTTGAAATTGGGGATAGTGATACCTCCATATGATTTTTTATTATACAGGATTGATTTAGTTATTCTGGGTTTTTTGTTATTCCATATGAAGTTGAGAATTGTTCTTTCAAGGTCTGTAAACATTTGTGTTGTTATTTTGATAGGAATTATTTTCAACATGGTACTTCAAGTTCTTTCTAGAGGAATAAGACAACCAAAGGAGATCAAGAGGATAAAAACTGGAAAGGAAGAAGTCAAATATCCCTGTTTGCAGATGATATGATAGTATATATAAGTGACCCCAAAAATTCCACCAGAGAACTCCTATAACTGATAAACACCTTCAGTAAGGTGTCTGGATACAAAATTCATTTGAAAAAATTAGTAGCCCCTCTTTATACAAAAGATAAATGGGCTGAGAAAGAAATCAGGGAAACACACCTTTCAGAATAGCCACAAACAATATAAATTACCTGGGGGTAACTATAACCAAGCAAGTGAAAGACCTGTATGACAAGAACTTCAAATCCTTGAACAAAGAAATTGAAGAAGACATCAGAAGATGGAACGATCCCCCATGCTCAGGGATAGGTAGGATCAACATAATAAAAATGGCCATCCTAAGAAAAGCAATATACGGATTCAACACAACTCTTATCATGTTTCCTATGTTCTTGCTAACATTTTTGTTGTTTGTTTTCTTGGTCATCACTAGTCTGACTAGGGTGAAAGGGGTTTGAATTTGATGGCTAAGGATGTTGAATATGTTTTAAAATACTTAACCATTCATGTGTATCCAATGGACTCTTACATTCTGCCAGAGATACTTCAAAGTTCATGTTTATTTCTGTACTACTCACAATAGCTAATAAATAGAATCAGTCTATATTTCCATCAGCAGATGAATAGATAAAGATAATGTGCATATATGCAGTGAAATTTCACTCATCCACAAAATGAGATCATGATAGTGCAGGGAAATGAACATAACTCTATTAAGCAAATTAAGCCACACTCAAAAAGACAGATGTGAATTTTCTTTTTCACCACACACACACACACACACACACACACACACACATAGGTATTGTGTGTGTGTGTGTGTGTGTGTGTGTGCAAATAGTCAAATGGGAACAGAAACAATGAACTACAAATGATATGAAAGCAGAAGAGAGATAATGATAGAGGAAAGAGTGTAAGAGGGAAGTTGGAGGGAAGTCAGGGAAGGGAATGAATGAAAAGCAAAGAATGTATGAAAATTCTGTAATAAATACTATTACTTTGGATGCTTTAAATACTAATAAAAACAAAAACAAACAAAGAAAAACTTGTTGTAAGATATGGGTGAGCTTGGAGATAAGTCCTGGAGAAGGAAAGAAATTTTGTACTGTATGACATCTGATTTTGGTGAAGTAAGTATCTGCATGTGTGAAGGACAGGACCTTGTGGAGCATTGTGAGGGCTTATAATGGCCACTTAGCATGTAGAAAAAGGAGCTGGCTAGAGACAGCTAGAAGGGTTGCTGGGCAGTTCTGAAAGCCTAGAAGAGGTTGGAAACCATAAATAACATATGATTTCCTTCTCACCCTCTCATCCAGAAATAGCCCCCCTTCTCCTCTGACTTGCTCTTTCTTCATTTATGGTTTGATCAGGAAATGATTTTCCAGTAAATTTAAAGTCTATTTTAGGCAACAAGAAAAACAAAGCCTTGTTTTTTCAAGCAGCTAAGGTAAATTTGCTTGCACTTTTATGCTCAAATAAAATTAATTGATTTTCTCATGGAAGTACCATGTGTTCATTATTATAAAAATGGAAAATAACAAAAAAGACAGAATAATATTTCTCATTGAGGAGTGGTTGATGTGTTTTTGTTTATTTGGATACTTTCCTAAACACAGTTTTATGTGTATGATTACTTACTTTAGAGCAGTGTTAATTGTATGTAACATGTTTTCATGTTTCTCTTTTCAAGTTTTTAAGGTATATAATTGTTTTATTTCATTTCATAAACACAACTTAGTCTTTGAAAAAAATGTAAAAATGCAAAAAAAAGCACAAAGATGGAAATAGAAATCTTTTGTAATACTATCACACTGAGATAATGACACAGCTGCTAAGGGTTCTGACACGGGGTTTCATGTTACACTTCAGAAAACATTTTCAGCCACATTTCCACTAATATGTGATCGTAGCTCTTCCTTTGTACAGAATTTGAGCAGTCTCTGCCATACTTGCCTTTTACCCAGAGAATTGCATATCAGCACAAGAGTTCAGGCTCCCCAGTGGCAAAGATAATCACTCAATAAAATACTTGCAAACAAAAATCCAAGAACACATCAAAAAGATTATCCACCATGATCATAAAGCTTCATCCCAGAGATTCAGAGATGATTCAATGTACACAGGTCAACAAATCTAATCCATCATATAAACAAACTGAAAGACAGAACCTTTTGACCATCTTATCAGAGACAGAAAACTTTGGCAAAACCCAATGCCCCTTCATGATTAAAGTCCTGGAGAATGTAGGGTTACAGGAACATATCCCAACATAATAAAAGAATTTTACTGCAATCCCATAGTTGTAAATGGAGAGAAACTTAAAACAATTACACTAAAATTAAGAACAAGACAAAGGCCACTCTCTTTATGTCTATTGCTAGAGGAACCAGACAATTGAAGGAGATCAAGAGAATACAAATTGGAAAGGAAAGAATCAAATTACCTATTGCATATTGTATAGTAGAGTACATAGTGACCCTAAAAATTCCACTGAGAAGCTCCTAGAGCTGATAAAAATTTTCAGCAAAGTTGATACATACAAAATTATCTCACAAAAATATCAACAGCCTTGCTATATATATAAAAAATGGACTCAAAAAATCAGGGAAACAGCACCCTTCACAATAGCCTCAAATAATATAAAATATCTTGCAGTAACTCAAACTAAGCAAGTGAAAGATTTGTGTTATTAGAAAGTATAAAACATTGAATAAAGAAATTGAAGAAGATATCCAAAGATAGAATGATTTCCCATACTCATGGATCAGTAGGATTAATATAGTAAAAATGGCCTTCCTACTAATAGCACTCTACAGATTCAATCCCCAGCAAAATTCATAACAGATCTTTAAAGAAAAATTTCCAGCTTCATATGGAAACACACACACACACTCTCTCTCTCTCTCACACACACACACGATAATTATACAGGATTGTTTAATCCTGTATAATAAAAGAACTGCCAGAGGTATCACTTTTCCTGAATTCAAATTTTACTAAAAGGTATAGTAATAAAACTAGCATGGTATTGGCACAAAATCAGATGTTAATCAATGGAATCAAATGAAAGACCCAGACATTAAACCCACACACCTATGGCCTCCTGATTTTGGATAAAGAAGCCAGAAATACACACTAATAAAAGACAACATCTTCCAAAAATGGTGCCATTCAAACTGGATAGTTGCATGTAGAAGAATCCAAATACTTGTCATGCTGTATAGAAGCCAACTTCAAATGTATCAAAGACGCCAACATAAAATCAGAAACACTCAATGTGATATCAAAGAAAGTGGAGAAAATTCTTAAACTCATTGGCACAGAAAAAGGCTTTCTGAACAGAACACTGTTAGCACAGGTACTAAGATCAGCAATTAATAAATGGGACCTCCTGAAACTGAAAAGCTTCCACATGGCAAAGAGCACCATCATTTGGACAAAGCACCAGCACTCGGAATTGGAAAAGATGTTTTCCCAACTACACATCTAATAGAGGACTAATATTCAAAATATATAAGAAATAAAATCTAGTTATCAAGAAAACAGCCCAGTTAAAAATGGGGAACAGATCTGAACAGAATTCTCAATTAAGGAAACTCAAATGGCTGAGAAACACTTAAAGAAATGTTCAATATTGTTAGTTATCAGGGAAATGCAAATGAAAACTACTTTAGATTTCATTTTACACTGTCAAAATGGCCAAGAGCAATGAAACAAATGATGGCTCATGCTTACAAGGATGTGGGGTAAAGGGAATACTCATCCATTACCGATTTGGAGTGAAACTTGTACAGCCACAGTGGAAGTTAGTGTGTTCCTTGGGAAGGTGAGAATAGATTTGCCTTGAGATCTAGCTATATCATTCTTGGATATACCCAAAGGATTCTTCATTTTATCACAGAGACACTAAGCTCAACCATGTCCATTGCTACTCTATTCATAATAGTCATAAATTGGAAGCAATCCAGGTGTTTCTTAATAGATGAAAGGGTAAAGAAAATGAGATACATTTACATATTACTCAGCCATTAAAAAATTAAATAATAAAGTTCTCAGGTAAATGGATGGAATTAGAAAAAAAAATCATCATGAATGAGGTAACCCAGTCTCAGAAAGACAAATGAAATATATTGTAGTCACATATATGTGGATACTATTTGTGAAGTCAATGATGGCTAAGCAACAATCCTTAGAACCACAGAAGATAGATATAGCATAAGGAACTAGAGGGAGAGAGATTCAGATAGATATCCTTAAAAAAGGGAAATACAATAGAGATTTATGGATGGATGGGGGGGGTCCTGGAGGGTGAAGATCAGGTGATGAGGGGGGCAGAAAATGGCCATGAGGGAGGGAATATGGGGACAGACAGCAAAAACTAAGGGCCATCTGAGGGATGGTGTGGAACCCTAATACAGCAGACACTATATACCTATATGAAGGCGATCTAAATAAAACTGCCAAATAATGGGAAGACAGAGCCCTAAATGGCCATAATGCTATGTCAGGGCTTTCTTCTGTTTTAAACTTAATTTTATCTTATTATTCATTTTATTATATGTATGTATTTCTTGTTTTTACCATATAGGTCCTTGGTGTATATAATATAACTTCCCGTTTAGTGTTTTGATGGGATTCCTGAGTGTGAATGAGAGGGTCTCTGTCTGTTTCTTGTGCTTTTTCTTGGGTTCTCTTTCTTCTCTTTAATTGTTTTGTCCTATTCTGATTGTTAGTTTTTGTCTCATTTTGTTATATTTTATTTTATTATTATCCCTTAGAAGTCTGTTTTCTAAGGAGAGACAGGAATATATCTGGCATACACACACACACACACACACACACACACACACACACACACACACACA
>CAJQZJ010013817.1:1883753-1903364 GCA_907164525.1 Lophiomys imhausi | reverse complement strand
CACACACACACACACACACACACACACACACACACACACACACACACTTCAATACCAGGTGGATCCGGGTGGGAGGGGAGTTTGGGAGGAACAGAGAGTAGATGAAGGGGATCTGGATGTATTATATGAGAAAAAAGTTATTTTCAATAAAAGGGCAAGAAATAGAATGTGAAAAGGAGAAGGAGGCCTATTACCTCATATCTCACAATGCTTGTGCATGCTTGTTTTAAATGGACAGAGCCAAGATTTGTGAGGTACACTGTCATCATGGGCACAGAAACTATTCTTTGTCCTTTGCTCTTACTTCATACCCTATAGCTGGTTTCTTTCAAGTATTATATCCTTCCAGCAGGTGTGGTTCTAGGAACTAATGGAGTTCCTAGGGGAAGGAGTTTTAAGTAGTGTAATAACCCCAAACACCAATAGAGTATTTTCTGTGTGTATCAAATAGTATTCTAAGGATTTTACATATATTAATTTTATATAATTGTCACCCAAAAAAAGACTTGAGTGGCGCCATTATACCCACCTTGAAAAGTATAAACTAAGGTACAAAATTTTTAATAATTTTCTAATGTCACATTCTTTTAGTATGTAACTGAGTTTCTTAGTTAGGCAGTCTAATCTAGACTCTTGCCTTGCCTACTTTACATGGATGTGTTAATCTCAGATAAATCTCTGTTTTCTTGTAATTCTTTAAAGATTATAACTTTTTCTCATAAAAGCAGTTTATATTCCTGTACAATATCTGGTCATAAGGACAGCTAAGATGTTTATCTTAAGCTTATTTTTATTTTATTTTATTTTTTTTTACAGCTTGGGGACTGAACCCAAGGATTTGTACATGCTAACCAAATACTCTATCACTGAGATACAACCCTATCCCTTAGAGTGGTGGTTCTTAAAACCTGGGGTCACAACTCCTTTGGGGCTCATGTATCAGATATTCTGTATATCATATATTTACATTATGATTCATAACAGTAGTAAAATTACAGTTATGAAGTAACATAATATATTTATGGTTGGGGTCACCACAACATGAAGAACTGTATTAAAGGATCACAGCATTAGGAAAGTTGAGAACTATTGTCTTCGATTGCTTTCTTGGCATTGCTTAAGGTTTGATTATGACCATTTAACTCTGATACATACCTCAAATCCAACACTGAACCCTGGTTACAAGGTCCTTCTAAATTATTTTTAGCTGTTTGGATAGGGCTTATGGCTTTCCCTATATTTTGGAACCATCATGGGTTCTGTTTGGTGCCTTTAGTTTTTCCTAACATTTTGATCTCATCTTCCCAAATTTCACAATATTACCAGCTTGTTGCATGTATTTCTTGCTTTTGCAAGTTTTCAAGTTGTTTTAACAGCACTGTTTACTCCTGTATTGTTAAATTCGAACAAAACGGCAGCCTACAGACTGGGAAAAAACCTTCACCAACCCCACATCTGACAGAGGGCTAATATCCAAAATCTACAAAGAAATCAAGAAATTAAATGCCAAGAAACCAAATAATCCAATCAAAAAATGGGGGGTGGCGCTAAATAGAGAATTCACAAAGGAGGAATCCCTAATGGTTGAGAGACACTTGAAGAAATGCTCAACATCCTTAATCATCAGAGAAATGCAACTCAAGATGACTCTGAGATTCCATCTCACACCTGTCAGAATGGCTAAGATCAAAAGCTCAAATGACAGCACATGCTGGCAAGGGTGTGGAGAGAGGGGAACTCTCCTCCATTGCTGGCAGGAGTGCAGGCTTGTGCAACCACTATGGAGGTCAGTATGGCGATATCTTAGAAAACTTGTAATAGCTTTCCTCAGGACCCAGCCATACCACTTCTGGGTACACACCCAAATGACTCCTCATGGAATCATAAGGAAGTTTCCTCATCTATGTTCATAGCAGCCTTATTTGTAATAGCTACTGGAAACAACCCAGATGTCCCTCAACAGAAGAATAGATTAAAAACCTGTGGCACATCTACACAATGGAATATTACTCAGCTATCAGAAACAATGAAATTATGCAACTTTCAACCAAATGGATGGAACTAGAGAAGCTCATTCTGAGTGAGCTAACCCAGACTCAGAAGGATGCACATGGCATCTATTCACTTATAGTCAGATTTTAGCTATATAGTACAGGATATCTATACTACAACCAACACACCAAAGGGAACATGGACATAGACTTTTTGTTTGTTTGTTTGTTTTTAGTTTTGTCTCCCTGGCAATGAGACACTTTTCACTGGTGGTACTGCCTTGTAGGCCCCCAGTGTATGAGGAGGCTCTTGGCCCTCATATGACTTCTGAACTGGGACAAGGGACTATTACGTAGGGACACTCCACTCCAGAGGAGTGGGATGGAAGGGTTAGGGGGTAGAGGGTGGGAGGGCAAGGCTGGGAAGGGGGGAAAGAGGATAATATGATGGAGATGTAACCTGAAGCAACAAATAAATAAATTTATTTATTAAAAAAGAATATTAATAATAAAAAGTATAAATAATTCTTTTAAACCTTTAAAATTTTTAGTTTGTATATAAAGCAATGAGTTTTATTGTGACACCTTTTTTACTCTCATATATGTGTATCATATTTTGTCTTTAAATTTTCCCTACTTCCCTCTCTATTTCCCTCCTCATTCGTTCAGTTTTAACTTTTTCTGGTAGGTCTTATATGGTCCAGACAAGACTCAAATTTACCTAGCTGAGTTTGCCCTTCTGAGTTTGTCTTATTTTTTAAAAAATAATGATCTACAATTCCATCTGTTCTCTTGCGAATATTATAATTTTATTCTTCTTTATGGCTCAGTAAAGCCTATTGCATGATTTTTTTAATCTATTCATCATTGACTGGCTACATTCTTTGCTATTGTGAATAATATTGTTGTAAATATGGATTTTCAAGTATCTCTGTGGTATGCTGGCTTAGCATCCTTTCAGTCTTTATCCAGGAAAGATACAGCAGTGTAATATGGCAGTTGGTTTTTACATAGTTTGAGAAACTTCCATACTGTTTCTGTAGTGACTTCAGCAGTTTGCATTCCCCCGGAACTGTATGAGGCTGCCCTTTCTCCATATCCATGCCATATTTGTTATTTACCTCAATGCCTGCCCTCCTGACTACATTGAAGTGGATTCTCAACAGTGTCAGTTGTGTTTTCCTGATGGCTAAGGCTATTGAATACTCTTAACAATATTTATTGCCTATGTGTGTTTCTTTTTTTGAGAACTGTCTATTCAGCTCACAGTCCATTTTTAGAATTTGGATGATTTGGCAGTTTGGTGTTTAATTTCTGGGGTTCTTTAGAGATTCTAGATATTAATTCCTTGCTAAACGTAGTTGGCAAAACAATCATTTTCTTTCAGTTTCTAGGTTTTGTCCTGTCACATTGCTGATTGTTTCCTTTGGTGTGCAGAGGTTTTGTTGTTGTTTTGTTTTGTTTGTAATTCCATCTTTTCTCTTAGGTCCCAAGATTACTTTTTGTGTTACTGGAGTCCTTTTCACAAAGATCCTGCTTACGCCTTGAAATATTTACTCTGCACTATGTTAATAGAGTCAGAGTTTCTGCATTCCCTTGAAGATGTTTAATCCAATTCATAGTGAAGATTTTTTTGCAGGGCAAGAGATATAGTCTAGTTTCATTATTCTATACATGGATATCTAATTTACACAGTCATATTTGCTAAAGGGTTTGCTTTTACTTCTAGTTTGTATTTTCATACCATTGCCAAATATTAGGAAGATAGGTGGCTAACTATGGAAATTAGTGTGGAGGCTTCTAAAAAAAAAATCCTAAAAACAGAGTCATGTTATTACCCAGTGCCTTAGAATTTGAAGAGACACCAAGGCAACTCTTTTTTTTTTTTTTTTTTTTTTGAGACAGGGTTTCTCTGTGTAGTCCTGGCTGTCCTAGAACTCTCTTTGTAAACAAGGCTGGCCTTGAACTCACAGAGATCCATCTGCCCCTGCCTCCCATGTGCTGGGATTAAAAGCATGCACCACCAAGCCTGGCTCTCTAATACAACTCATACACGAAAACATTTAATTTGGGCTGGCTTATAGTTTCAGAGGTTTAGTCCATTATTGTCATGGCAGGAAGCATGACCGCATAGAGGCTGGCATGTTGCTCTGCAATGAGACACTATGTACCACACTGGGTGTACCTCAGCACAGGAGACCTCAAAGCCTGCCCTCACAGTGACATATTTCCTCTTACAAGGCCACACCTACTCCAACAAGGGCATACTGTGTAGGCAGGTTTAATTAAATTCTCAGACAAGATGACACAAAATAAGAATCTAAGTATTTTCTTATAAACCTAGACAAGACTAAAGGAAACCAGGAAACTAACTTTTTGTTTAAAGAAAATAATTTGAATAGTCACTTTACTGGGCAAATTGTAACCACTTGCCTTAAAGCTAGACTATATTGTTATATTTTTAACAATATAAACTTCTAAAAATCATGTTTTCAAAATAGAAAATATTATTTTATATAAGATTTTCTTAGTATACATTGCTTATATGAGAGTATATATACTTTTTATAGCGTGTATCAAATATATATATATATAAAACTTCTGATGAAGGACACTGGTATAATTTGTATTTCAATGTTTAACAAATAAAACATTTTCATTCATATGAAGTTTGTTTTTTATGTAATGTGGAGATACAGTGTTTCTTGTAGTTCAAAATACTCTTCTACAGAAACTAAGAATGACTCTTTTTCTGCAGCTATATAGCTCATACTTGGAAATGGAAAAACATTCTCCATTTAGTGCTGTTTTCCTGAGCCTGTCATGCAGGCCTCAGTTTTCCTGGTCTCCTTTTATCTCTGTACTTCTCACCTAAGTTCCTAGCTGTGCCTCTACACTTCAGTATGTTCCCATCCCAAGGCCATGGCATCTGCCCTTTATAATTCTTTCCTACCCTGTTCAGGTGCTTCAGCCCCTTCTTTCTGGGGTGGGTGGACTCCATTAGGCACATTATTTCCCAGATCTCTTTAAAAATCCTTTCAAGTTATTTTCTATTATTTTTAGAGGAAGGTTATATTTTCTCTCACAGTTTTTTAGTCCTAGACCAGCTAGTTATATTATTTTTTGCCTAAGGTGAGGCAGAAACATCATGGCAGGTTACTGCTTGGTGGAGAAGACTGTTTGCTTCATAGCAGGTGGAAATCAGGAAGGGTAAGAGAATGGGAAAAGACACACTCTTCAAAAGTGTGCCCCAACAGATACTCCCTCCAAAGTCCTCCACACCTTAGCTTTTTTCTCATCAGTAGATTCTAGGATCCTTGAGGATAAACACTTTGTTTATTCCCTATATATTGAATCCTTATAATTAAATAGAAAGGAAATAAATTTATCTAATGTCCTAGGTTCAAGTTCTATAAATTGTATTGGCAAAAGACATTAGTAGGAGAAAAACAAACCTGTGAACAAATGTATTTCCATATATGTGGGAGAACTCAATGACAAGTAATTCAAGGGTTATAGGAACTTAGTCTCATATACACTGGGAGCCTTCTTGTTGTGGTGACAAGATAAAATAACTGACAGTATTACTTAAAGGAAGGAAATATTTGTTTCGGCTCAGTTTCAGAGATCTTTGTCCCTGTTAAGTAATCCCTGCTGTTCATGACCTATAGTGAGGTATAGCATCATTTTGAGAAGACACAGAAAAGCAGGGCTTATTCACATCATAGTGACCGCAACCTAAGAGACAGAGAAGGTCCTGGAACAAGATATGTTCCCTAGATGCATACCCCCAATGACCTACTTCCTTCAGCTGAGCCCACCTTCCTAAAGTTGCAGGACCTCCCCAAAACAGTGCCACTAACTAAGGACCAAGCCTAGGGAACATAAGCTTTCTGGGTGACACTTCATAGCTAAACCATAGCATAAAGCATCTTGGTCAAGAATAACAAACTTTTCAAAATTGAAATGCCCAAACACAGAGGCTTATGCTATTCGAGGCTGTAAACTGTGAGTTGGGAAATCTGAGAGAAAACAAATAGCAGGAAGGAGCTGATTAAGTAGGGTTTGTCACATAAATTCTTCTGACATATCTCTGGGCTAAGGGTCTGGAGTTGACTCCTACAAGTAAAAATCATCCTGATTTTTTTTCCTTGTGAAGAAGATGAGGGAGAGAACTTGTCTTTCATCTTCTTTTTCTCAATTGCCTTCAGCTCAAAATAATCTTTATGTCAACATGACATATTTTAGGATGGCACGTGCTGAGCCTCAGCACACAGAATATTTTCTTCATTTATAGTAGTACAGCGAAAGAAATAAATGTATTTGAGAGGAAGATATTTTTCATGGGGTTTGGTAAACATTTATGTTTTAAATTTCTACTGTCAGTAAAGAAATGATTAAGTACATAAAAGTTACTGTAAAAATTGAGCTGGTCGGTGGTTTGAACTTACAGCATCAAATAAGGCCAACTAGCTTCTAAAAATAGACAAATCTTTCATCAGGCTCATATTATGAGTCTGTTTAAAAGGATTCATGTTTGATTTATTCATTACTCCTAATACCTTTTTTGAAATTTCATTTCAGTTCCTTGCAAGAACAATCACGTTCTTAACTCAGTTGCTCATATAAAAATAGGTCACTGTGATAGGTCTGTCAGAATACAAATGTGTGGGGAATTGATATCTAGGGCTAGGTCTAACTCGGCTGAGTTCTCATTGTGAAAATATTATAGAACAATTTGTCTTACTATGAAATCTCTCTCTCTCCCCCCCCTTTTGGTCTCATGTAAAAGATTTCAATTCAGAATGGCAGGCAACAGGGGTTGGAAAATCTTAGCCTTAGGTCTATTAGGGTGTGAATACGTACTGTTAGAATAGTTCTTAGTTTTTCATAAGAACGAAAACAAAGCAAGTTTTCTAAATAAAAAAAATGTTATTCTATAGAAGTTTGAAGTACTCTTATGTGGATCTCCAATTCTCTAGGCTAAGGCCTGTTACCTGAAGCTAAGAGCTTGGAGACTGGCATAGGAAGTTCTAAGACTGAGGTGGGATGTGGGAAAGGGAATAGACTGTCGCAAGAAGAGAAGTGGGTCATTGTGAGCGGCATTCTAGACTTAGCAAACTATGAGGAATTAAGAGTCAGGCTGACAATAGGCAACGAGGTGAAGGGAGATTTGGGGAAGTATTGCACTGACAGTGGAAAAGTGTCAACTAACTCCTTATGCACTTGCAGAATTTGGAGCAACATTGTAATTTGTATCAATGATAAGGGTATAAATTTTGTAATACTCTTAAAGGAATTTAACAGTTGAGACTGGAGTAAATAACCAGGGTAAGGAAGCCTCCCCAAAAGTCAAGGACAGAGTCCAAAAGGATTTGTATCAGAAAGGTAGTAGTGTCAGTAAGAGGCAGTGGCAGGTTCTAGAGGAGGAAATCTCCATAGTCAGCTTCCAGGGCCATCCCATTGAGACACAGGAGTAAATGGCACACTATGGGCTGGGGTACTGTATCTTTTCTGTTCTGAAGTTATGCAGTCCTGTAACTAAGTTATGGTGAGAAGGGATTCAGAACAGCAGATGGGCTGCAGAATTCTCTTCTCTTTATTTTGGTGTCAAGGAGCACTTTGATATGTAAGGACAAACATGAACAGAGGGCAGTGAAGTCTACCTACTCACATTTTGTAGCCAATAAGTGTTTTTTACCTTACTTGCTAATTTCGTGTAGAAATTAGCATAGAAACCATAGAGGGGAATTCCAGGTAGTCTGGCTTGAAGAATTTATTTGATCCATTTCAGAACTTCTCTCTCTTATTTAATAAAGAGAGCACTCTAAAGGGCTATTGGCTACCTTTGTGCTTCGAGAAGATCATATAACTTCTCCACATCTTACCTGTTCCCCAAAGCCCCAAATGTGAATGTTTTGGAGCTTTATCTCTTTTTAGAGCATGGAAATTGAGTCCAAGGCCTTGCATATACTAAGCAAGTGCTATATTAATGAGTTACAACCTAGACCTTGCTGTGAAAGTTTTTGAGAATAAATACAGCAATGCTGAACATTGCTTCTGTTACCCTGGTATAACTGATTGTTGAAAATTTCCAGAATAGATGAAATTGCTCAAAAATAGATTTGTTTCTCTCTCTCTCTCTCTCTCTCTCTCTCTCTCTCTCTTTCTCTCTCTCCCCCTCTCCACTTTCCTGAACATTTGTGACTATTTTTCTGTAAGCCAGTACTAGAAGTCCTCAAAGATCTGTAAGTTGGCTCTGATGGAAAAGACAGAATCAAACTTGGACTGAGACAAAGAATTTTCCTCAAAGCTCATTGTCTATGAAGGATGCTTCTGCCTTCATGCTTCTTGGAAAGAGTATGTGTCAGGTACAGTGTGTGTGTGTGTGTGTGTGTGTGTGTGTGTGTGTGTGTGTGTGTGTATGTGTGTGTATGTGTGTGTGTGTGTGCTTGTGTGTGTGTGAATCCAAATGTCCTTAGGCTTTATAAACTGTCCTGTACAGCTCTAGAATACTAATTGGTAGCCCCCTGCCTCTTTCCCAAGCTCTATCCATTTCATCCTTTACTCCTTTATCCAGGCAGCTTCCAGTGGCTTTTGGGTTAATTTTCTTTCCTGTAAATTGGTATAGCAGCAATGGTTACTACTAACTAAAAAGGATGATTTGGTAGAAATTGTTAGAATTATTATTTTTCTATTCTCCTTGTTTCAGAGAATTCTGTTATTTAAAACATTTGTTTGTTCTTCTTAAAATTCAAACCTTTCTTTTGTGCTTCCAAACCACCACCTCATGGTGTCAGGCCATTTCCTTAGCACCTAGGATCTCAGGAGCAACTGAGCTGAAAGAGTTGTATACTTCTCATGAAAAGAGAGGTAGAGATATACTAATGATTTTTTTTTGTACTTGAAAACACTATGTTATGGATGAGTAGGTAGATGGTAGAATGGAACTACAGATAAAATTCAAAAGGAATTTAGTAGAAGAGAAAATTGTTTTTGTTGAGTAGATGAGGTGAATGTCTTCTTTTGTTTTGTTTTGTTTTTCTTGAGACAGGGTCTTTCTACAGAGCCAGACTATCCCAAAGCTTGCTCTGTGACCAAACTGGCCCTGAATTAATGAGATCCACTGCCTCTGCCTCCTGGGTGCTGAGAATAAAGGTGTCACTACCACACCTGACATCAGGATGAAGTTTCAATGTCATTTATTCATTCATTTTTAGGTTTTAATTTGTTCCTCCATATGACCATGCAAATGAGACCCTATGTTGTGCTAGGTTCTGGGTCTAATGCAGGCAACATAATACATACAATTCTCTCATGGAGCTTATTAACTACCAATGAGACAGCACACAAGTGACAATTATGCTCTTAACAAATATTAAGAAGTAAAAGTAGAGGGTTATTTTTAAAGCCTACTGAAAGAGGAAACTGCCTTATTCTCAAAGAAAGAGCAGAAGTGTTCATAAAATAGTGATAGTTGAAATGGTTCACTCTTGGACATCTGAGCTGAAAGGATTCAATAGTCTCTGATTTGCAGATTGTTTCCCTGTGGCATAGGACCACAGCCTTTCCAAAAGCATTTGATTTCCCCCTTTTGTCTGGTCAATATTATATTGAACAGTATACTGTCATACAATAAGGAGTGGCCTTCACTTTGCACAATTCAAGAATGTAACCATAGGAAATACTTATTTCTGAAACTATTATAAGGGCTAAGGTACAGTGACATGTTTTAGAGGTTAAGCTATCCTTTGTACAATCATGACATATTCCTAATTCTTGATTTGTACAATATATTGTCATTCTCTGTGCTGTGCCTTGTGTGTAGAGTAGCACTCACAACTTATTTTTCTCATCCCACTGTGGCTTAGTATCTGCTGAAAAACATTCCCTACCTCTCTCTTCCTTTTGTCCCTTCATCCTCTACAAACAACATTCTTCTCTCTACAAGGTCACTTTTTTGTAAATTACGTATGAATGAGATATATCTATGGTTGGCTTTTTTCAGGTAATATGAACTTCACTTGCATCTATGTCACAAATGACACAATTTTATCCTTTCGATGGTAGGCTATATGTGCCACATTTCCTTATCTACAAGGTGATGGATATGGGTCATTTCTATTTTCTTTAAAACTTTTAGAGGAAAACATGCAGAAAAATTCTCAGAATATGAAAGGAAAAATTTAGGAGGGATATGATCCCCACAGCTTAGGAAACAGAAGCAAAATTACATAAAATATATCACACCAAAAAGGCACTGCAAGGAAATAAAAATAATCAACAGATGAAAGGATAACCTATAAAGTGGAAGGATTGTACACCATATATCTGGCAAGGAGGTAATATTTAGAATATGTAAGGAAGGAACTCAAACAACTCAGTTAAAGCAATAAGATGACATAAAGATGTGCAGTAGTTTTAAGTAGACATTTCTCAACGGATATGTACAAATGGCTGAAAACATACTCAGCATCACTGGTCAGCAGGGACATGCAAATTAAAACCACCATGAGATATCACTTCCCTCTAGGGCACAAGAGTGCTGGCAAGGCTGTTGAGAGGGGAATGCTAGTGGGAATACAAATCAGTGCAGTGACAGTGAAAATGGTGAAGAGACTTGTCAAAAATTAAAAATAGACACCATAAGATCTGCAATCCCATATGCCCAAAGAAAATGAAGTCAGTGTGTTTAGAGACATCTGCACTGTCATGTTCAACGCAGTACTATTCAGGATGGCCAAGAAACAGAAATAGTCTTTGCCAGGAGATTCCAGGCAGTGGGAGGTCTTAGAAGACAGATTTCATGGCGAGTATGATGGTCATGACAGTGAAGGCAGATACAGTGTGTCTGGGGCAGGGTAAGTTAGGAGGGGAGTAATGGTGTTTGAGGGACTCCATTCAGCATGTAGTTATTGGGTACTTAGAGAGCTACACTACTCAGGTACTTGGAGTATGGAAAGGAGCTAAACTTGCAAAAAAAAAAATTAGGCTTACATTCTTGAAAAGAATTAAAAGGATGTTCTAGGTCTAAGAAGACCTCTCTCCACCCTCCTGGCCCCACCCTCCCACCTTCTCCCCCTTCTCCCAGAATTCATATTTTTTTGAATAATTAAGTCAAAATTATGAAAATTATAAGGTATAACATACATTCCCAATGTCCAGTCCATACATATTTGGCAACTGATATTACAACTCATGGAGATAGATGGATAATAGAATATTAAGACTTGTTTTTAACCTGCTAAGTGATCTTTTTTCTCTTATCAAATCATTTATATGTAAGAAGGATGTATACCAGTCTCTAGAGGCTTACAGCTACTGAAACACTAACCAACATAGGAAGAAAAAAGCTTAGACTTGAGCTAGACTCCCTCCCCCCCATTAAAATGTAGAAGATAGGCAACTTGGTCCTCATACAGATCCCTTAACAAGTAGGGGTGGGGCAGTCTCAGTCATGGACTTTGTTATCTGTTAGTGGGACACTTTACCCTAGTGGAGCTGCCATGACAGGCCCCAGAACAAGAGGAAGCTCTTAGCCATCATGTGACTAATGAACTGAGCAGGGATGATATGTGAGGGCAACCCCCCATACTGAAGGAGTAGGATAGATGGGAGAGGAGCTAGAGGGTGGGAGGATGGGATTGGGAGGAGTAGAGGGAGGGGGCTGTGATTTAGTTGTAATTTGAATTAATAAATAAAACAAAAAAAATCTTAGAAGATGGGCTGAAGAGATGGCTCAGCGGTTAAGAGCACTGACTGCTGGGTTCAAATACCAGCACCCACATGACAGTTCACAGCTGTCTGTAATTGCTGGTCTTGGTGGCATACACCTTTAATCCCAGCACTGGCAAGCCAGAGGCAGGCAGACCTCTGTGAGCTCAAGGCCAGTCTGGTCTACAAAATGAGTCCAGGACAGTCAAGGATACATAGAGAAACCCTGTCTCAAAAAAACCTAAAGAGAAAAACCAAAAACAAAAAACAAAAACCCCAAAACCAAAAACTTAGAAGATAAACATTGATGTCAGTTTGAAAACAGAAAGCAGGGAAATTGAATTCAGTTAAGTTCTGGTAACTCGGTGTACAAGCACTTGCTTTTTAGAATTGCAAGGGTCTTGGATTCCAGAAGTTTATTTTTACTGGAGAGAAACATTGTGTTCTGAAAGAATGGAGACGGAGGTCACAGTGGTAGTTGTTGGCAGACCCAGGACTAGGAGCCACAAGCTCTAAGTCCAAGTGTTTTCTTAGAGCTCCAGGTGCCCGCAAGTATCTGTGGATCAACTCCACAGGCTTGCAGAGGGCTTGAGTCCATACAGTGAGAGGCTAGGAGAGGGGGTGCAGCTGAGCCTGCTTTTCACATAAGCCCTTTCATTAAAGGCAAGAACAACTGAAGGACTCCCTCTTCTCACTCTCCCAGGAGAGCTCTTCTATCTTTCCCTCCTTTGCAATTGCCTTTGTAGGTTATAAAGCCGTTCAGCAGGGAGTGTGCTGATTTTGTGGTTCACCCTGTACTAAGACCTCCCTTGTCCTCTGGTAACTGCTCTTATTTGACTGATAATTGCAAATCATCATATCATGGTAATGATATTAGTCCCTTAACTGAAATTCATTTTACCTGGTTCAGCAGACATTCTGCGCATGTTATAGCTCCCAGATGGGAATGCTGGGGCTGATAGCCCACAAAAATGTGATCAGAATGGGCTTAAATGGAAAGAACACACAATGAGACTCACTTAACACTGAAGTTTTAAACTGAGAAACTGCATTCTAAAGTGCGTAGGTACAATAGGTCTTTGTCAGGATTCTGAAAGAATGGCAGTCAAATCGTGGTATATTCTTTGCTACCAGCTTTAGCTATCTGAACAATGCTATCTTAGCACACAGTTGGATAGCTAATAGAAAGTGCAGAATAAGTATTTTGAATTTGGAATTTATTCATCTGAGACGTGTGATTATGAGGTTATAATGTCATTTGTTTTTTTTCTTTTTTTTCCTTTATTTTTTATTTCTTCAAGTTACATCTCAGTCGCAGGCCCCTCCCTATTCCCCCTCCAGTCCCACCCTCCCACCCTCAACCCCCATCCTCTTCCCTTTTTTTTTTTTCTTTTAAGTTTAAGGTATATCTTATTTCCCCCTACAGTTTCCCCTTTCAGTCCAACAAATGGCTCTTTCTCTTATAATAACAAATACAATACAGTACAACAGAGGTAATTAGGCCACAGTTATGAAGGTTATATGGCTTAATATACATTCCCAATGACCAGTCCATATGTATTTGGTACCTGACTTTAACATTCTACTATCTAAACATCTCCATGAGTTTAAAGTTCTATACCTGACTCAACATTCATACTAATTGCAACACAATTTTAAAAGTATCTTCTTAGATGTATAACACTCTCTTGACTCCTAAACAACTCAAAATTTAATTATGAGACTCTAGCTATCTGTTCTTCAACCACCTCAGAGACCTGAGAGGGATAAATATATCTGATTTTATAGGAAGTACAGGGCCTGCAGCTTCCCAAACTAAGAAATGACATACCTGTGGCTGCCTGGACAGTTCCCATTTTCTCTCCATACATTACAGCATCGATCTTCAGTCATTTGGCCCCGTTTCTCTGACAGACATTGATTGTAGAGCAGGGGTTATGAAGGACTTACCTACCCCATAATTTATAAACTATATTATACAGGCTTTTGAGGTCTGAGAATCTAGCTTGATTCCTATTTTATTGTCTAAGGTACTCTGCCACTCTATTATGAGAATACATTTAAGGCCTATAGTTAGTGTGTATTCATTATCTTTGGAGAAGACATTGCAAGAATTCAAATGATTGCAGGAAACTGAGCCTAGCACTAGATATTCACTGTGATTTCTCTAATATACACAGGCATGCAACAGGATATTGCCTTTTCTATCACCCACAGGGGCCATATCTTTTGCACAGAGGGTTTACAGGAAAACCAGAACACATTTATTTATTTTTCTTCACAATTTCATGCATAGAAATTTATGTACATTGTAGATCTTAACCTTCATACATCACCATCATTCCTTATTGAGAACCCTTGCCTTTTTACTGAAGGGGACATATTAGTTTCCCTTTAACATACTGGTATTACTCCTTTAAATACTGATACACATTGGGATGACTATGAAATAAAATAAAGATAAGCACAAACAGTGAGCTACCAAGAGAGTCGATTTATAACTGAAATGACTAAGTGACTAACAGGCAGGGAGCATGCCCAGTGTGGATAAACCTAGGCAGAGGTTTAAGTCACATATTAGGTGGGGTGAAGCAAGGTGGTAAATAATTTTATCATGTTGCTACTATTGACTGAAAGTCACAAGTTTTTTTCTCTATTTATAGAATTTTCCATTGAATATTTTTGACTATGTTTGATTATGTGTAATTGAGAAGAAGGAAAGGAAAAATACAGATCAGTGGGGGGATACTCAATTCCTTGGCATCAGCCTTCAAGAGAAAATGAGCATGTCTACGATGTGACTCCTATACAGACAGGAATCGAATGTGCTCTGTAAAAATCACCACTGTAATTCCTGGACACAGTAGACACTCCCTTACTAAGTTCTGGTCATCATTACCAGTGCTGTGAACTGAGTGCTCTGGAAATCCAGAATTCAGTGAAGCCTAAGACATGAGGGGTGGCTTCTTGGAGGAGGCTACTTTTAAGATGGATTTGGAAAGATAAGAAGCAGTTTTAAAAAGTCAATGTTCCTGTTCCCTTTGTGCATTGGTTGTAGTATAGTTATCCTGTACTATGTGGCTCCATGAGACACTTTGCCCTAGTTGTCCTGCCTTGTAGGCCCCCAGTGTATGAGGAGGCTCTTGGCTCTCATATGACTGCTGAATTGGGGTGGGGGACTGTTATGTAGGGACACTCCACTCCAGAGGAGTGGGATGGAAGGGCAGGACTGGGAAGGGTGGAAGGAGGGAGGGTACTGTGATCGAGATATAACCTGAAGTAGTAAATAAACATTAAAAAATGAAGCAGTTTACCAGATGAAGAGGGAAAGAAAAGGCATCTGAGGACGATAATGCAGCTGAGATGTACGAGTACACATGAGAAGAGTACATCTAAAGATTTATGTGATTGTGAGAGTGATAATATAGTTTTATTTTCCTCCCTATTTATATCTAATTCCATCACTGGGTGCCAGGGAACACATCCATGAAGATCAAAACTACATTCTTTGCACATTTTAACATGCCAACATTCTTTTAGAATATGAAAGTGATCAATCTAAGTTAAATTTAATATATCCTGTGCCTAGCATCATGTGAAGCATTTAGAAAACTGAACTAATAAAGGCTTAAATTTAACCTTTAGAATAATCAGAAAATAATGGTAAGCTCATTATAGACAAAGTGCTACAACTGAAGAAGAGTAAACAATACACAGATGGAGGAAAGCCATTTAAGCTAATGCTTAAACTATAGAGCTTCTAATTATTTTTGATAATCATTTCTACTTTAAATTGAACATGTTGAACATGATGTGGGTGGTTTCGAAATCTCTGGGAGGCAAACTGGGGAACTGAGGCATTGGCTTCATAATTGTGCTTTTGGCCAGCCCTGCCCTCGGAAAAAGAACACAATCATTTATGTAGCCTGAGAAAAACATCTGAGAGAGTCAAGTCTATTTTCCATCCTCATTAGACAATGTATGTGTGGTTGATGCTTGATATATGAGATCTGAATTATGCATGAGTGGTCGAGACGAGATGTTGTCATGATAAAATATTAATTACTATACGTTGTATTGTTGATGAGACAGCAAATTGAACATCACTGACAAGTTGTCTCAACAGTGAAATGTGTTTGATGAAATGTCCAGCCAATGATTAGATAATGAATTATCCCACCGTAACTATGATAATTGTAGGTTTGGAGAAACTGCCTGGAGGAAATTGAAGTTCATAAGTGAACTTTCAAAGTTGTGTGTTTTGTTGCTTGTGCTGAAGAACAAACACAGTACTTCACATGTGTTGGTAAGTGCCTTGTCATTCACAGGGCTAGATTTTTGTTTATGACAAGAAATACATATGACGTCATTGGATTTAAACATTTAAAAATGATAGACTGTTTTGACATTTGCCAAGGAAATGCATATCCTATTACAAGTTTAGATTTTTTTGGCATTTGTTCAGCATTTATAGGGTGGAAATGAAAAGGTTTTGCTTATATACCATCTACATAGTGTTTTCACATGCTGCATACTGAGATGGTATAAATAACCCTGATTTTTATTAGAATTTCAGGTCCAAAGTTGATAAATGACAGAACAGGAATTTTTAACTCAGACTGACTGGTTTTGAGTCCTTTGGCATTTCCATTGTACAAAACATTGTCCCTATTGAGTAGCAGTGTGTACATATTTTATGTGTCATTTGTCCAAACTGATTATGACTATTGGGTTTTTTTTTCTTTTCTTTTCTTTTTTGAGACAGGGTTTCTCTATGTAATAGTACTGGCTCTCCTGGACTTGCTCTGTAGACCAGGCTGGCCTTGAACTCACAGAGATCTGCCTGCCTCTGGCTCCCAAGTGCTGGGATCAAAGGCAAGTGCCACCATGCCCATCAGCCAAATTGATAATGAAAGACTGTATATTGACAGTTTTTTATATAGAAAGAAGATGGAGATGACTGTATCATATTCTTATCTCTCCTTCAACTAAATAGATAGTTGCCTTTCTCGGTTTTTCTTAAATTAAATTGCTTATATGAATTCCATGTATAAATACATAAACATATAGAATCTTAGGTATCATCACAGAAGTATTCTTTCTGAGTAAAGGGATCAAATTTAAATCTATTATTATAACTTTCTGTATTATTTGGAATTGTTCCACATCTAGGCTGTGTGAAGAATAGCTCATTCTCTCTATTTGTGCAACACTCTTTGCACAGCTGTCTAGAGGCATGGCTGAAAGTCTGTTTTATTTATTGGTTTTTAAATTTGTACTTCGTGGAAACTGCCATACTTAGAAAGAACAAGTCTTGACCCTCCACTGTTAGTACTCTTGAAAGGAGTCAGTGAAGCATCTTGGGTTGTTAACAGTGGATTCCTTTCAATAAGGGAACATTTAAAAAATACCACCTGGATTACTGAAGAAGAAATAGCTTAAACATAATGTACATATAACAAAATGCACAGGTCTTAAAAGCTTGGGTTAATGATGTTTGATACATGTGTATAACTTATCTAACCTTCCACTAAAATTCCATTACAATACAGAGTTCACTGATGAATTTTTACATTCACTTCACAAATACTCAGAACACATTTTTTTTTCTCTCACTAGAGGTTAGTTGTGTCTTGTCTAGAATTCTTTTGTGAACAGAATCATACAGTATGCATAGATGTGTGTCAATCATCTCCTTTGCATAGTACAATATTGTTAACATTCATTTATGTTATTGTTTTTTCTTGCTTACTGTTGAATAATATTATATGATATGTATTTGGACCACCATAATTGAAAATTATAGAATCCTAATGTCTGTAATCTTGAATCCGAATACTGAAATTTTCCCATATAAATTGTTCTCTGGAGGTTCGATCAGATTTTCTTCTGCTACCTAGTTTATCAACACTGTAGACATACTGTCCTGGGAACTTGAGGACTTACACCAGTGGTCTGTCCCTTGAATCCATTTCTATTATCAATATCTGAGTTTAAGGCTTTTAGGCCTGAGGTGAGCCATGGTAACACCATCCCAGTGTCTGCTCAGTTTAAGGATGGACTAGTGAGGAATTTCCTAGTCACTATAATGGCATGAATCAATTTCCCCCATATATCTCTTTTCATACATATGTTTACACATCATATTGCTTTTATGTCTCTGAAAAACCCAAGCTAATACAGACTTCATGTTAAGGAAGTATAGTTATTCCCTCTCACTGCCTTCCTTACAGCACAATGGAAAGCAACTGAGGAACTGCGTCTTCAAGAAACTTATGAGAAAATCAAATGTATGAGAATAGGATGGGCAGGAAATGTAAGACTTAAAACTATTATTATTTTTCATAAAAGAGCTAGAAAAGAGGAAGAGAGAGAGAGAGAGAAAGCATATGCGTGAATATCAAGGCGCATGCATAGAGGTCAAAGGTAGTCATTTTTTTCCTTCCACCATTTATGTACTGGAGATTGAATTCAGGTGCCAGGCTTAACCAACAAGGACCTTTACTCATTGAGCCATCTCACTAGTCCCACAAAAGCTGATTATTGTTGGTGTCTAAACAAACAAACAAAAAAAAACCCCAAACAAATAATTAATTTCAATGACTTCACAATAACTAGACTTTGGAATGGAGAGTATAAACCTGAACATTTGTTGACCACAACTAGTCTATGGGTACAAGTCCAACAAGAGTTTTGAAGGTCATAAACACAGAAAAATGGGCAAGAAATCTCTCACAATAGATCAGTTGTCTTCTGTTGCCTCTCACACTTGCTATCACATGCCTTCACCAAACACTCTCACAAGAGAATGCAAAGAGCTGGAAAGGCCCAGCAGCCTTCTGAAGCAACTTCTGAGGTAGGCCAGGCTCTGGTGTTACCAAAGACATTAAGAGGCTCACTGCTGTGGGATGAGGATTGATCGTTGAGGAACAGTCGTCTTATAATTCCACTTTGAATAATGGATGCTCCTTTCAAAGTATCTCCATAGTTGTTATCAGATATAGAAAATACATTCTATATTCCTGTTGGAATCCCTCAAGAAAAAAATACTTCCTCAATAAATACAACAGAGATGACACTTTGTACATCTGCATTTGTGGAAGATGGAATTTCTGAAAGTCTCAGATTTTTGGTTAATTATATATGCATGGTTTTTGGTCAAGCTAGATCTATTAATAGATATTTTTTTATAGATCCTCAAAGATTCCTAACTTCAAAAAGAAGCAAAAATAGAATTGTGAACCTAAACTAAGACTTGACTTTTATAATATGACATATAGACATGTTATTTTAGAAGCATGGCAACTGTAAACTTCAAAGTTCAAGTTTGCTTGTGCAATCAGGTTTTCTTATTACATAGATGTTGAGCAATCTAGTGCCTGGGGTCCTTTTCCATAGCCACATTTCACAAGTCATTTGAAATTTGACCTTAGTTTTCTTTGACCTTTATAAGGTAGAGGGACATAGAGAATTCAGACTTGCAAAGATGTATTATTCTGATGTCTTACGTATGGAATTCAAGCTGGCAAAATGAAACGGATACAGTTGATTCCTCTTAAATGGAGTCTTATAAAAGGGTATTTACCCTTGGTTTCTGTTCTCTTAAATATTACTTCTTTCCAGAGAGCCATATAAGAAAACTCAACACATTATTTTTGCACTTGGTTGGAGAAAATTGTAAGAAGCAGCATCTTTTTACTTTTACTTTAAAATATACACATTTCATAGTAATTGCGTGTGCTAATGAGAATCTGCCCTTAAAGCACTTCAGTGTAGTGTCCTAAAAAAAATCCCCTGGGTTCCTGTATGTTTGAGGAAGCCTCTCTCCTGCACAAACATTCCCAGGCCAGCAGTGTACTAGAGCCATATTAGGATTTGCTCAAAAGCTATTTTTTTTTAAAAATGT
>CAJQZJ010013817.1:1869904-1879973 GCA_907164525.1 Lophiomys imhausi | reverse complement strand
TTTTTATTAGTTCTTTGAGGATTTTGTACATTGTGTTTCAATCACATTAACATTCTCTGTCAGCTCCTCTTAGATTCATCCTGCCTTCCCTTCCTACCCAAATTTGTTGTCTCTCTTTCTCTCTTTCCCGACTAAGTCCAATTTGCAATGCCTTATATTCTCAGATGTGTGGCCTTCCAGTGGACCATGTTCAAAATGTACTCAAGAATGCACAAAAAGTTTATACAGCATGATCAAGTCCACTTCATCCCAGATAATTCAACATATATAAATTGACAAATGTAGTGTACAATGTAAATAGGCTCAATAAGAGAAACCACATGATCATCTCATTTGATGTAGAAAAAAACATTTGACAGAATACAGTATTCCTTCATGATAAAAGTCCTGGCTAATGTAGGATTGTAGGGAACATATATCAACATAGTAAAAGCAATATGCAACAAGCCCACAGTCAACAGAATTTTAAATAGAAATAAACTTAAGCATTCCCACTAGAATCAGCAGCAAGACCCAGATGTCTACAATCTCCATTCCTGTTCAGTACAGTACTTGAAGTCCTAGCCAAAATGAAACAAGAAGATCAAGGAGGTTCAAACAGGAAAGGAAGAAGTCAAAGTTTTTAAAATTCTGTAAAAAATATTTGAGTACCATAATCCTCCTACCTCACTTATTTTTTTTTAGCTCAAACAACATCTTACATAAAACAAACTGAATATAAATAATAGTGTTTATAGTTAGACATTCAATGAAAATTATTTCTTATTAAGTCAAGTTAATAAACAAAATGAGATTACTCTGAAGGGCATCAGAATTTGAAATTAGAGGTTGAGAATGAGACTATCAGCCAACCACATCAGCCCCTGCATCTATTCTATTTAAGTATTGGTCTGGCCCATTAGACCCCTCCCATGAAACCTAGCTTTAAAATACTTATCTAGTGACTAGAAGTGCAGCCCAACGTTAAGAGCACTTGATACTCTTACAGAAACACAAGTTTGGATCTTAGCAACCATACCGCAGCTCACAACTAATTGTAACTAAGGGATCTGCAGGTTTTTTTTGCTTCCGTGGGCACCAGCCATATACAAGGTGCACCTACATACATGCATGCAAACCCTCATACAGATTACATAAGAATAAATAAATCTTAAAAAATTAAAATAAAGGTAAATTCTTGTCAAGCTAGTTTAAAATAAAGAAAAGTGGATATTTATGTAAGTGTGGTGAAAATAAGGATGAAACTGGTAGCTAGATATTTATATCAAATGAAAAAGGATATGTTAGACCTGCTTGAAGATGAGATTGGGCCAAATGATTTCTATTTCATGTACAAATCACAAAAACTATATAAACTGGTGAATTATCATCAATTTCCATATGAAAAACTTGTCAGAAATATTGAATATTAAAATGGGCAATTGCAAAGTCTACTCTATGGCCAAGAATGGTTTGGATGATTCATATGTCTTGGGTATCATAGAGGTTTTTTTTTCCTGTAACAAAATTTTTTTTTATTTAAAACACTTATATTTATTAGTATTTAACAAACACCTGTAAAACACCTATATCCCATAACCTAAACCTATAACTTATCTAAGAAAACCCTAATATCTATGTAAGAACATCTAACTAACCCTATTTTAATTTTCTTAAAAGGATATTAATATTCTTAGCATAGGTCCATGCAGAGTAACTTGGTTTTGGCAATTCTGGATACTGCAGTCCCAGCGAGTTTTTGGCTAACTGGGCCTTGGGATAGAATTTGTAAGGATGATTTTTTTATTTTATCTGCCACCTAAGTCTGGAGAGTCCCAGTTAACAAATTATTTTCCTATTCCTACTTCTCCTATTGTGTGTGTTCCAACCCTGAAGGAGTCAAAAGCAGGCTAGAGAGGTTAACTTTATTATAGAGGATTTTTTTTTCATTTTTACTTACTCAGCTAAGATTAGTGTTGGCACTTAAAGTGACTCTCTAAGAATGAGCATAAAGGTCAAGAGGTTGATTAAATTTCTACTCATTGGCAGTGAAAAGACTTTCTCCAATATGTAAGGTTAAAGGAAAGATGGGAGTCGCAATAAATACACTCTGTTTTTTATCTCAAGACTCCTGCTTATGTCATCAACTAACTTAGAGGGTGAAGTTATTTAACTAAAGCTACATAGATAGCAATTATCTGACTACATATTGTGTGGGCTTTAACGGCCTCATGAATAAGGTCAGTTCACCCATAATGGTAGAGAACACACCAGGGAGAGAGAGAGAGAGAGAGAGAGAGAGAGAGAGAGAGAGAGAGAGAGGAGGAAACAGAATCAATAGGAATGCTGCAAAAGCAAGTAAAAATAATTAGTTATGTTAGGATATATATATGAAAGAACATTTTTCTGAGTCTGTGTCACCTTATTTAATGGAACACTTTTCAGATAAATCTATTTCATCGTATAACACTAGTGACATTTTTAATAGCTGAATAAAATTTTATTGTCTTATATATTCACCACATTTTCATTATCCATTCATACTGTTACATTTCTTTGGTTTTGTGAATAGTACAGAAACACACACGAATGTGCCAGTACCTCATGGTAGAATATAGAGTTCTTTGTATAAACAGGCAGCAGTTGTATGGTTGACTCATATGGTAGTTCATTTTTTGTTTTTGAGAAACTGTCATATTGATTTCCACAATGGGTGTACGAGTTTACACTCTCACCAGCAGTAGATAAGGGTTTCTCTTTGCCCATATCCTCACTAGCATTTCTTACCATTTGTTTTTTCAGTCATAACCATTCTGATTGGGCTGAAATAGAATCTCACAGTATTAATTTGCATTTCAATGATGTAAAGTAGTTGAACACTTGAAAAGTAATCATTGGCCATTTGTGTTTCATTCTTTTGAGAAGTGTCTATTCATTTTGTTAACCCATTTATTGATTGACAGTTTTGGGATGGGTTATTTTTGGTGTTCAGTTTTTGTTGTTCTTATTAGTCCCCTGTCTGAGGTATAACTGGTGAATATTTTTCCTACTCTATAGACAGTTTGTTGTGCTGATAGATTTCTTTTCTTTACTCGTGTATATTTCATGGGTTATAATTACCTCATCACATTAAGTAAAATCAGAGTAATTAGTATATTTATCACCTTATTAATGATTTATTTGCATTGGTGGTATTCAAAATCCTCTCACCTAGACATTTTAAATATATAATTAATTTTTGAAAAGGAAAATTACCCTACTGTAATGTAGAACACTATAACTTAACCCCCTTTTCTAACTCCATTTCTGTGCCATTTAAATAAGTTTCTGTATTTTACTGTCCATTTTGCACTACTAAGCCTTTGGAAGCCACTAGTCTATTCTTTAGTAGTATAACTTCAATTATTTTTTAGCTTCTCTGTATGAGAGAACATGTACTATCTGACTCTTTGTATCTGACTTATTTCACTTTATACTATGTCCATAATGTTTATCCAGAGGCTGCAAATGAACAGATGCTATTATATTACTGTTTTGTTGGTAAAAATTGTTTCATGTGCAAATATGCTATATTTTATGTATCCATACATTCTTCTGTTTCTGGATACTTAGGCTTATTTTATACCTTGACTATTTTGAGTAGTGCTATAATAAGCATCATATATATATATATATATATATATGTATATACACACACACATATACACATTATGCAGACATATGTATATACATGTAAACATATACATATACCCCAAGCATACATATTTATCTTTGGTATGCTGATTTCCTTTCTTTTGGTAAAATTGTTGAATCATATGGTCATGTATTCTCTTCATCTTCCTCTATTACTCTCTCCTTTTCTCCCTATATTCCCCATCTTTCCCCTCTCCCTATTGTTTTCCTCCTCTTCTTGTCCTCCTCTCCTCTTTTTTTTTTCTTCCTCTCCCATTGGCCTCCTCTTTCTCCTCCATTTCCACTTTCTCCTCCTATTGTCCCTCCTCTTCTACTCTCTCCTTCTTTTACAGTGTGAGGGGTCAAACCCAGGAGCTCAAGCACAGTAAGAAACATTTAGAGTAAACTAATTATGTTCACACTGTATGTAAGACTTCCCCTTTCTCTGTAATCTTGACAAAATTTGTCATTTTATTATTATTTTTAATACTAGTAATTATAACTAGAATATCTTATGATTTTGATGTGTATTTCAGCAAGGAGTGCTGAGTATTTAAGAAGAATCCTTAAATGCTAGTGTACATGCTTTTGAGACATATTGTTTAGATTATTTCAGTACTTTGTGTTATTTTCCTGTTAAGTTGCTTGAATTCTTTATTTTAACCTACTTATCAACCCCTTCCCATAACATTAGTATAAATTAATTTATTCCATTCCTCAGATCTTTTCTTCACTCTGTTGATTGTATCCTTTCCCATGTAAAACTTTTTTAGTCTTAGTAATTCTACTTCTCTATTTTTGTTTTTGTGGCATGTATGGTCACTGTCTTATCTAAAATATATTTGAGGACAATACCCATGTCGTCAAGGGTTTCCTCTGTTTAATTCTAATAATTTATTAGTTTGGAGCCTTACATATAAGTCTCTAATAGATTTTGTGATCTTGTTAATGGTAGGCGATAGGGATCTAGTGTCATTCTTTTGAATATGGGTATCAAGTTTCCATTACCATCTATCTATTAAAGCCCCCATCATCTGTTCTTGGTGGCCCTATTGTAAATCACTGGCTGCAGATGTGTGTATTTGTTCCCATGCTGCACATTGTATTCTACTGAGTTCTGTGTCTGTTTCCATGATAGGAATGTGTTGTAATGACCACATTATCTTTTTAGTACATTTTAGTGTTGTGAACTATAATGTCTTCTGGATTTTTTTCTCCTTTCTCAGGGTTACTTTTATTGTTTTATATGAATTTTTGAATGTTCTGTCCTACTGTGAAAGATATGGTTCAAATTTTGATTGCACTTAATCTGTATATTAGTTTGAGTAATGTGGACATTTTAATAATATTAATTCTTTCAATCCATAAACATATTATATATTTCTAGTTCTTCTCAATTTGTTCATCGGTATTTTATATCTTTAATTGTAAAGAGCCTTCACCTCATAAATTTGTTGCTGAATTATTCTTACCATTATGGTAAATAAGATGATTTTTTTTGAGTTTTTAGTTATTTCATTATGGGCTGATCTACACTGACTTCATATCCTATAGTTTTTTTTTTTTTTTACTAATCTTAATCCATATTATATCAGCTTTTATTTTGGTGGAATTTTTAGTTTCTGTATATAAAATCATAACATTTCTATTTTTTTTTTCTAGCTAGATCTTTCAGATTTATACTGACAAGAGAGTTAAGTGGACACCTTGCTTGTGTTATACATGTTTTTTTCTATACCTTTACTCTTTCCAAAATCTGATTTTGTTGTACTGCAACAGATTCTATAATGTTTAGTTTATCTGTTATGAGGTAAATGATTTTTAGAAAACTCTTATTTCTACTGATAATATTCAATATAGTATAAAGAGTTTAAGATATCCTACTTTAATATGCAAATACTATAAATAAGGTCTACTTTGAGATATTATTTATTATTTTAAATATGTCCTGACTTAACTTTGTATAATATAAAAATGTATATTCTGGGGTTGGGTTGTAGCTCAGTCATAGAGTGCTTGTGCCTAACTTGCATTTAAGGCCCTGAGTTCATTTCCAGAACTTCAAATATAAAAATGCATATATTTGATTTAATATCAGTAGTTACTGAGTATAATGACATAAAGAAGCTTTAAAATGAACTAAAGGGGCAGGAGAGATGCACCACTGTGAAAGCTCTAGACAGAAGCAGATGCTCTGAACTCCTCTGTAAACAGCCTCTCACGAGTTCTAGAGTGGTAAGTCTGTTCTTTTTATGAATGCAAATATCCATTTCCACAACCTATTTCTTTTATTGTTTCATTGATCATTCTCTGAGTATGTACTTAATCACACATGGCTTAAGCATGTTCTGTTCACTGTGTTAGCTAGTGGTTACAGGTCTGAGTTCTCACACACACATGAGATACAAAACATCACTCTATCTTTGCTCCTAATTGCATGTCAATATACTACTTAGCAACATTTTAAAACTAACTATATTATTAAGTTATTTTTACTCATTCCTGTTTACCTTTTAGTATGAGTACTCAGCACCTGAAATGTAATATGTGATTGGCAATTGTGGTGCATATTATGTTTCTATTTGCCATTGCAAAGAACAAGAGAGATCAGATGTGTGGTCCAATAGTTTTCAAAAAGGCATATGGAAGTTCCCCAGACATTCACTATCGAATGAGGAGACAAATCAAAGAGGATTTGTCAGTAATTATCTAAATAAAAAAGCTCATAGACCTGCATATTTTACTGACCTAGATTCAAGTCTCCTTTCTGAAACTTGTTTTGAATGTACTCTACATCATGAGGCTTAAACCCAGAGACTCAGTTTTCTTTTATAAAATGGTGGAGTAGTGGCACTGATGTTTATTTTAAAGGGAATTTTGTGAAGATGAAATGAAATAATATTTGAAGAATATCTAGCAGAGGCACACATAAATATAACTCTTAATAAGCAATAGCTGGTCTCGGGGTGTTAATTATATTGATACTGGTAAAGGCCCTAGACCTGTTCTCTAAGTCCATGAAGTGTTATGAAGACAAAGGTGAGGGAAGTTTAGCTCAAATGAGACAAGCTATGAAAAGCACATCTAAGATGCATCTTAAAGAGTAAGTACCAAGTAGACAAATAGAATGGCATGGACGATTGTAGCAGTGACAGTAGAAAAAATACACGAAGTCATGAAGGATTCTAATCTTCCCTGCTCTTACAGTGAGATGCCCTAAGTGAGCATGGGGCAAAATGGTTTACAAAATTACAGATGACACTAGAAAATTCAGTCTAGAATGATCCTTGGCACTAAAGGTGTATGTGAAAAAGGTATCATAGACCTTCCTAAGTATCAAAATTTATTGCAGAACTCAGCAGCCCACACTCTGAATTAGATGAAGACCCTGATGTCAGGTAGAGAAATCACAATGAATTAGATTCATTAAGTAAAGAAGGGGGGAAAAGCATATAAAATAAGCATTTGGTTCAAAGCCGATTAAAGGAGTAAAAGAAACTGAAACATAATTGAAGATGCTATTTTGAAATTGGCTTTTGCAACACTTTCTGCAAACCAAATTGCATCATGGATTATCTTTTGCCAAAAAGTGAGCTGGACTGAAAGTACAAATGCTCTCAATTTAAAACCATCCATTGGAAATAAAAGAAAATGCAGACAAAATAATGAAAATGCTCTAATGCTTATAGATAACTGCTATTTGGGGACAGTTTTAATAAGCAAATGTTTATTTTAGTTGCTTAGAATATCCTGTTGGAGTCTAGATACATAAATTTCAACCCACATTTCCCTGTTGCCATAACAACTTGATGCATTTGTTCTCTTGTGTCATTTTTTATCACATCATTTTTTAAAAAACTTTGGTTGCTATGATAACATGGTATAGTTGTTAAATTTATTCTATTCACATTTTTTCTACTGAAAACTAGTGATTTGCTTTTATTTTTCTCCAAAGAAGCTTATATTACAAAGTGTAATAAAGAAAATAGTGACCTAAATTAGAATTCAAATTTATATTAAAAATTTAATTATGTGCATTGACTTATGCCTGAATAATATAATGCCCATGTGACATGTAAGATGCCTAGTAAAGATCTAATTCTAATTCCATTCAGAAGATTGGAACTAACCTGTACTGCACCAAATAAGGGAAATGGATGGTGTGCACTCCAAGTATGACTTCAACCAGGAAACAGCTTAGGGGTGTCAGGAAATACAATAAAAACTGTCATTACCGTTTCCCTTATTAATCATGTTGAGTCTCCAGAAAACTGGTGCTTATTTATTACAATAAAGGGAAGTGTTGGTTTAAAATACCCACTCTGTGCTCACCTGTTCCTAAAGAAGCGGCTGAAGGAATCACTTATCAGATTTCTCTTTAATATGACAATTAGGTAATGGGGCAACAAAAGGTTAAACATGAATTTTTTGTTTATTAAGTTAATTATTACTATTTCCTCTGCTGTGATTGTTACTGGTGATCCTTTCATATCAATAAGTTGTATCACATAAAATTAGTATTGCAAGTTTTGTTGAGGAACATTGCAACATATAAGGAAAAAAGCCACAAGACTATGGTTAAGACACTTGTTGAAACTCTAATAATGTCTAATTCTCCAACCCATGGGAATTATTTATCTACTTATTTTTGGTTGAGCAGATGTGGAAAATAAGAATGAAAATAATTAACCAACATTTTTTTTTCAGTAGGCTACATATGTATTTCTATATACATTATGGAGGGAGGTAATTTTGATTGTCAACCTGACATGGTTTAGAATCATCATGAAAATGAATTTCTGTGACGCATCTTCTAGGTTAGGTTATTGAGGTGGGACGTTCCATCCCAAATACTAGAGGTACCACTCCATCAGTTGCATTCTGACCTGCATATAAAGTAGGAAGTGAACTGAGCTTCAAAATCTTTCACTCTGCTTCATGGCTGAGGATGCAATGAGATCTGCTGCCTCTAGCTCCTTCTGGCACGGTTTCCCCACTTTAAAAGACTGTGCCTTCAATATTTCCAGTATTTTATCATAGTAACAAGAAAAGTAAGAAATACAATCCTATGTGAATATTCAAAAAGCCACTGCTATGCTCACCTTGGAAGATGCTGAATTCATCTTTCTTGTTTTCTTTCTCCATTTCCTTCCATCAATGGTCAATGAGACAGCACAAGGAGTAAGGGTGTTCTAGCTGAGGTATTAAGGCTCACACTAGGGCAGCCTCCTCAGAAAGGTCGTGTAATAGAGCTATCTCTCATCACTCCATCTTTCCATTTCAGTAAAGCAGTAGAAAACTATTATATTGGGGTTACCTTGACTTCTTGAGTTTTGTGTTAGAGCATTGACCTCATCACGAAATTTCATAGACTAAAATAATCCTCACAGCAGAGGCTTTGCTGTTATAACTGGAGTCAAATTTTGCTTTTAAAAGGGATAACTGGGGGAAAAATCTTTAGCTTGTCTATGCCTCAGTTTCCCCTACATATATAACACATTAATCAAAGCATATTTAGCAACTAACTACACACACTGACCAATTTTCTGGTTTTGATTATTATAAGAATTAATAAATGCGAAGTATTTCCAAGAAATGTTCATTATTAATATCAGACTGTTATGGCTGATGAAGGCATTGAATGATCATCCAAAATTTTAGGACCATAGTTACCAGGAGAGATTTCTGTTCTAGCAGGAACAAAGGGATGCAGAACATAAGAATGCACAGAACTGATTCTGGGTCCACTGAATCTTCAACTGAGGACAGTGAGGCAAACATTTGTTGTCCTCAGCCACCTGTGCATATGAGTGTGCTGACATTCTGATAGGCTGGGTCATGACTGGCTCCAGCAATGAGTGCTCTGTTCTATATTGAAGTGACAAGTGTTAGACTGGAAGTGACGGTGTTACTGTGATCCTGTTCCTTCTTGATGCCTAAAGCACTCTTCAGTACAAGCCAGAGTACTGGGGAAGGTGCATGACTCTGTAGGGCCACTAGGGTATCATTTAGAACCTCTCTGCTGGAACAATGGAGTCATATAAATTTCAACCCACATCCTCTAGTTGCCATGGTAACTTGATGCACTTGCTTTGAAGTGTCTTTTGTGTCTTCCGACCCTGCTGCTTGCTTTCTTTTTATTTTTAGTCATCAGGATTTTTACTTTGCCAGTAATTTCCTTAATGTGGCTGTGGTTTCTTACCCTCTTATTTCCCTATTCCTCCTATTTCTGAATATGTTTCCAAGGAGTGATTTAAAGTCAAAGATAATAGTTACATATATGTGTTCAGGCTTGCCTGTTACACCTGTAAGTCAGCAAGGCCATTTTCCTCCTGCTTGCCAGCCTTCCTAAGTCACCCCTCCCTCTCTTTCACACACACACACACACACACACACACACACACACACACACACACAC
>CAJQZJ010013817.1:1804837-1860719 GCA_907164525.1 Lophiomys imhausi | reverse complement strand
AAAAAAAATGAAAGTTCTTCCACAAAAAGTGAGAGCTGTGCTTATTTGTGTCTAAGATTAAGCATTTAAAATACAGTTGAGAATTATATTAGTTTTGGGAAAATTAATAGAAGGTTATCTATCCTCTATGAACTAAGATCTACATAATGACCACACTAATTGACACTGCCATGTATATAGGATAAATTTCACAAAGATCCCCTTCCCATAGATGAAGAGCTATAGACAATGGTTACTGGTGTGGGGAACCACTTTTCTTCAGGGATTATAAACATTGTCTAATCCCAAGTGGTCAGTCCTAAACACAAGTACATAAAAACAATACTAAATAGACCCAGTAGGTTTTATATACAAACACACACAAACACGCACACACACGCACACACACACACACACACACACATGCACACACACACAATACATATGTCCACACATATGTATGTATGTGTGCATAACAATAATTAGGGAAGAATGGGCCTTGAATTGTGAGGGATTGAAGGCAACATGAGAGGAATGGAAATGATGTCAATGCCATACACATGTATGAAATTGTAAAGCATGTATTTTAAAAATTTAAAAATAAAGAAAACAAACTTTTGGACTTCCTGGCTGTTCACAAACAGATTTATGTTTTTCCTTCCTAAAGATGAAATCATCAAGCTTAAGTCGGAAGCAAATGTTGCAGTTTGTCAGTCAGATGAATAAAATATATTCTGGACACTTAATTGAGAAACCTTTGTGCATTCATGATAGGAAAGCATCCAGCCCATCTATGCTTCCTAAGTTCTAACCCACCAGTTTCTTTTCCTTATAGGATAACTATGAGATTTTAATAAGATCCTGAATTTAAATGTATTTATTACCACCTAAAAAACAGTAGTTTTATGATTCTGTTGAAATGAATCACATGTTTGACATATTCTTGTTATGATATTTTTATTAAAATTTGGATAATAAAAGTAAAGGCATCAGAGTGAATTTTAGGATTGTTTTGATGAAGAAACATTTTATATTTTAGTGTGTTTCTTTTCTTTAATTTTATTTCTCTATGTTCTTCAATCAACTTAAAATAATTGGGGACATTTTGAAGTGGTATGTTCTGTGTTTAAATAAATCTGCTAAGTAAAAGATAAATTTTAGAGATTTAATATTCTGGAGTTCTGGTGAGAAAATAAGAGGATGTTTAATCAACTCCTGCGGAAAAAGAGAACACTAAAAATTAGAATGAACAGGTTTCAGTGACTAAGGAAACTGAGAGTAGTTTAAGGTCGACAGCAGGGATATTAGAAATGACAACTGACAGACAGAGTAAGTTTAATCACAATGTCTTAAATAATTGAGGGAGGAGAAACAAAATGAAATATCTTTAGAAAAAGTATGCATAATCATTGAAAATTAAATGCAGTATCCAAAATATCTAAAAGATAGTGTGAGAGAAAAAAAAAGGACAAAAAATTCTACAGTCTAGTATTTATTATCTGGTGTGTCCAAATTAGAACTTGTGGATTGTAGTTGCCACATCATGGTCATGAATGTTGCCTACCACAAAATCATAAACTAACTTAAAACATGAATTATTTCCCTTTGGTAACTCAGTTGCATTGTTCTGAAGCCTGAATTTTATAGATGGCAAATTTTCATTGTGCTATCAAAAGGTTGGCCATCCAAATCTGGTAGAATTTGCATCTTGTCTTTGTTCGAAGTAGTTATGAGTCTTTGAACAGATTAAGTGATTCATCTATTTGTAAAATGAGAAATTACTTATTGTGTGTGTGTGTGTTGCAGTGCTTGAGTAGGTGGCAAGTAGCTAAATGCTCTGGCTATTTCATAATTTCAGAGATATAAATGCTTCCTAAATTATTTTGTTTTATTTTAATTTTTGTAACTAATTATATTTTTTTTCCAGTAGAAAACAGATTCTGATTATCATTGGGAATTAGAACTGATGATAAAGGCACCAATGGATATCTTACAAATACTACAATGAATTGGTTGGAAAGCTTGGTCTCTTTTAACAATAGCCTAGAGGTCACCAGGTAGAGTGAAATTTTATTGTAGGGAACATATTAGACTGGGAAGAATCATGGTGAAGAAGCAAGTTATACGTGAAACTCAGAATATTTGAATTATTTTTTCCCCATACATTTACTGGCTAGATGTTTTTGGGCAATTCACCTTACTTATGTTTGTCTAAATTTTCAAATCTAAAGTAACAGAATTGATGAGATAAAGTGTGACTCCTTTAAAATATTATATTTATATCACTGTGAGAGAATATTGAATTCCTTGAGAGAATGTCATTGTTGCTTGTATTACTTTTCTGTTATGTCATACAAAACCATGACCAAGAACAATTTAGAAAAGAAAGCGTTTGCTTTGGCTTATGGTTCCAGAGAGAGAATGCATAATGGCTGGCAGGGTATGGCATTGTGGTGGTCAGGAAACTGACTAACCACATCTTTATCCATATACAGAAAACAGAGTGAGGAGGAGGGAGAACAAGGCATGGAAGTACATCCTATACATACATCCTCAAGGCCCAGCCCCAAAAGATTTTCTTCTTTTAGCAAGGGTCTAACTCCTTAAGGAACCACAACTTCTCCCAAAATGTCACTAAGTAGGAAAAAAGTATTCAAATATGGAGGACATTTCTCACTTAACCACCATATTTTATTTCCTTTTTCCTCATAGACCGATGGCTATCTCCTCATGAAAAGTGTGTATTTTTAATCTCAAAATCCCCATAATCTGTTAGTCTCAGCATTATTAAAAAATCCAAAGTCTCCTGTGACCCCTGTAAAATTAAAAAAACAAACAAAAAATAAGCAACAAATTACATATTTCTAATGTACAATGGCACAGAATAAACACTCCCATTCCAAAAAAGAATGAATGGGAGAAAGTGAGGAATGATTGGACTAAAGAAAATCTGAAACCTAATGGGTAAAACACAGGACAAATCCTGAATCTCCATGTCCAGTGTCTGAAGCTCCAGTTTCAAAGGGTTTAGGTGGCATCACCCTCCCAGCTTTGCTGCCTACAACATACACATCTCTTTTTCAGACAGGTTCCATTTTCTGGATTCAGATATCCTTGGTTATGGATTCTCTAGCATATTGATGCCCATGGTAACCCAGGTTTCACTTACTTTTCATGGTAAACAACTTCATGCACTGGCATTCTAGGTCCTGCTTGCAGGGACTCTGACCCTGCCACATATTAGCCTCATCCAGCTCTCTGAAACTGTGGAGGAATAATCCACATTCCCCTTAGTCTTGTATCTTTCACACCTCCAAATCCAGTACCACACAGAAAGACACTGTTGAACTTGGCTGCCAGCTTGGGACATTTGGCCCATTGGCAGCAGCTTTTGTATTTGAAACAAGTGATTTCTAGGAGCAGGGACTTTCTTAGTCTCTCTCCTTCCACTGGTGCAAGGTCAGCTGGGAAGGGTTTTGCTCTTAGGGCATCCTTCCTATTTCAATGAGTACCACACCTCTCTTTCATGTGCCTAATTTCTTTATATAACTTGTATGCAACATTAAGTTTCTAATGTTCTTTTCCTTTCCAAGTGTCATATATGTTTTTTATTTATTCTGTTCCACTGTTTGCACTTTTTCATTGTACACCTATATATGCGCAATATGTATTAATCATATCACAGGCTCAATGTTATGCTGTCTTGAAATTTTATCCACCAACAAACCCTCTCAAAAGCCCCTCAGACTTAATGTCCTTCACTCTGCTTCCTCTGTGTTTCTCCATTTGTTCTCCTGACTTCTTACTTCCTATGAATTTTTTTCTATGTTCACTCCCTGTCAACTGGTGACTTGCTCCACCTCTTGACCTATGGTTGACTTTATTTAATCCAGTTTACAATATTCAAGCAGAAAGCTCTTGGATTAAATGTGTGTGCTAGGGCTGAGTCACATCACAACTAGAAACAGGTTTTACTGGTAAACAACACAATCTCAGGGTTCACAGTGTTTTCAAATATCCTGTACCAGTCATAGCACCTATCCCAGTTTCTGACAGTCCTGTTTTCCCTCTGAGACCTCATGAGCCATGCCTACACTGTATGTATTACTCTCAGAACTACTGTCTTCTAGGATCCAACCAGAATGGTCCATTAAGCTTTGACTATAGCATTCAGTAGTTTTTCTGGTCCAAAGTTCCAAATTTTTCCAATTCCTCCAAAAAACAATATGGTCAGGTTCTTCCCAGCAACAGTTCTTCCTCTTTGGTACCAACTTCTGAATTAGTTATTTTTATGTTGCAGTGAGAGAGTACTATGACCAAAACAAGTTACAGAAGAGTTTATTTTGACTTATATTTCTGGAGCAAGTCCACAATGGCAGGGAAGGCATGCCTTGGTGGCAGGATCTGGCAGCTGGCTAATTACATCTTTACCAGAGTCAGAGAGAGAAAGAAAAGGAAATGGGGGTGGGCCATAAGCCCTCAAACCTCAGCACCAGTGACACCCTTCTTCTGGCAAGTCTCTGCCTCCTACAGGTTACATAACTTCTACTAAGAGCGCTACTCACTGGGAACCAAATTCAAATATATGAGCCTATAATGAGAATTCCTCATTCTCTCTCTCTCTGTATATATATGTATATATATGTATATGTGTGTGTGTGTGTGTGAGACTACAGTACATATTTCACTCTGGTAAGTAACTATGCCTTTTGATTAAGAGTAATACTGTAGCTCAGCCCTATTTAATTTATTGTCCTTTCTTATATTTAAAGGAAAACTTCTCTTTTCTAATACAGTTGAGCCATGGGAGAGGTTTTATGTTTATTTATTTGCTTTAGGGAATGAGAATAGAGTATCCCATTAATTTTATTTGTATATATTAAATATTATCAATGATTCCCATTTTAAATGTGGTGCTTTAAAAATACTAAGTAGATCAATAAATTCTACAAAGAACATATTTGGAGACATGTTACCTCTTGGTTTCAAAAATTATTTAATGTTGGTGAACTCAATTTCACAAAACAAACACTACTGGACACAAATAGACAGGTAAGTCTAAATACAGAAATAATAGAACATCTGCTACCTTATTCTCATTGATAGATACATCAGACAGACAAAATTGACTAATAAACTTCAGAATTAACAAATAATACTTTAAGAAATATTGGTATTTGTTCTTCCTTACAGATATAATAGAAACAGCAATTTTGAATCTTTGGGTTATTCTTATGGGAAGGTATTATTTTTGCAATGTTATTTTTAATTATACCTCTGTTTATGTGGTTTATATACTCTTGTTCCAATTTTGATAGGTCACAATTTATATATACTTATTCATTTGATTAACTTTTATTTTTTCTAAAATCATGAGATACACTTATTTATTTGACATTCACAGAATTTTATGTAAATATTTATAGTTATAACCTTCCTCCATAGAATAGCATTTACTGTACTCACTGGTTATTGTATATTGTATTGTCATTATCAGATTATAGGAGGTTTCATTTGTCCTCCAGAATTTATTCAGTGACTCAATGTGCATTAACAGCTGTGTACTGAACTTTGGAGAAGTTCCATAGACTACTAAGAAGAAATTATTTTCTACCAAAGTTAGGTAGAATATATTTTAGATATCTGGTGTATATATTTTATCTAGAGGACAGATTTCCCTGAGGTTTCTTTGTTGTTTGTTTGCATGGTATGTATACTATCAATGATAATAGGGTATGCAATGCTTTAGTATTTTCGTATGTAAGCCTATCTGTATGTTTATATCCAGTAGTGTTTGTTTTATGAAATTTGGTTCACCAACACTCAATATGTTTCTAAACCCAGAGGTGTTATATTTCTAAATGTGTTCTTCCTCTACAAGATTTATTGGGCTATTTAGTGTTTTAAAATCTTCACACTTGAGATAAGTATCATTGATAACATCCAATACACACATATGAAGTCAATGGGATATTCACAATGCTCTCATTCTCTTAAAAAGTAAAAACAAAAAGAAGGGATGCTTCCAAAGTTATCTTATCAAGCTAGTATTCATGACAACACAACTGGATGAGGATACAACACTAACTATAATTTTTTAAAAAGGAACTGGAAAACTAGCTCAATTTCTTTGACGAATGTATATATAAATCTTCTCTGTAAAACTCTTTTGAACAAAGTTTAATAGAACATTTAAAAGATAATACTCTATTTTCAAGTTGTTTTCATACCACAAATTCAAGAACAGTTCAATATAAAAAACTAATAAATGAAGTTACAAAAAAAAGTTAGTATGGAAGATATAAATCACAGTATTTCAATGGTTGTGAAAAAAAAGCCCTTCACAGAATTCAATATCTCCTTATGGTAAAAGCATTGAAGAAAATATGAATAGAAAGATCAAATCACAATGTAATAGAGAATATATGTGCCAAATCAATAGCTGATATGGATAAAAACAAATAATTTCCATTACAATCATGCAAACATGTTAACTCTCACCAATCTTACTAAATATAGCCCTAGAAACATTAACAGAACAACAAAGCAAGAAAAAGAAATAAAAGGAATACAGAAATGAAAGGAAAAAGTAAAATTTTTAGATGACATGATACTCTATATAAAAGATCATAAAACTCTTAGATTTAATAAACCCTCTCAATAACTTAACAGGATAAAAAATTCACATATCAAATTCAATATATTATATAGATAGCAATAATAACTAATTGGAGATTTCAGGAAAATAATTACATTTGCAACGATCTCAAAAATAATGGCATAAATTAACCATCTATTTTAAACAATTATTTATTTAAAGCCACAACACATCAAAGAAGTTGAAGAAACAATGCAGGTTAATTTTATCACCTCATACAAACTGGAGTCATCTGCAAAGAAAGAACTTAAATGAGGGGTGGGGGTTGCCTCCATCAGATTGACCTGTAGGTGAGTCTGTGCTGACATTTTCCTGATTAGTTATTGATATGGGAGGGTCTAGACCACTACTGTAGTCCTGGGCTGATGGTCTTGGATTGTATAAGAAAGGAGACTGAACAAGTCAAGTGTATCAGGCCAGTAAGCAGCTTTGAACCATGCTATCTACTTCTAGGTTCCTTATTTGAGTTCTTGCCCCAACTTCTCTTGATGATGAACTTTGCATAGAAGTACAAGCCAAATAACCCTTAATTTCAGAAGTTGCTTTTGATGGCATTCATCACAGCAATAATAAGAAACTAGGACAGATCAGATCAGAAGTATGTAATACAGTTAAAATGGCTTTGGACCAAAAGTATTCTACAGAATCAATACAATTCTCAGCAAAAATTAGAATGATATTCTTCATGAAAATAGAAAAACAAAACAGTTCCAAAAATTCACATAAAACACGAAACAGTGGCCAAACCAATCCAGAGTAGAAAGAATGACGCTGGAGGTATCACAAAACTTGACTTCAAATTATTCCACAGAGCCATAGTAATAAAACCAGCAAGGCCCAGACACAAAACCAGACATGTAGGCCAGTGAACAGAAAAAGAAAAAAATCTAGGAATAAGCCAACACAGCTGAAGTCATTTGATCCTTAACAAAGGTGCCGAAAACACACACTAGGTGATAATGCCTCTTTAAGAAACAGAATTCAAGAAACTAAACATCAAGCAACCCAATAATCCAACCAAAAAATGGGGGTTGGAGCAAAATAGAGAATTCACAAAGGAGGAATCCCTAATGGCCGAGAGACACCTGAAGAAATGCTCAACATCCTTAATCATCAGAGAAATGCAACTCAAGATTCCATCTCACACCTGTCAGTAAGGCTAAGATAAAAAACTCATATGAGCACATGCCAACGAGGTTGTAGAGAAAGGGGAACACTCCTTCATTGCTGGTGGAAGTGCAAACTCGTACAACCACTTTGGAAATCAGTCTGGCTATATTTTAGAAAACTTGGAATAGCTCTATCTCAAGACCCAGCCATATCACTTCTGGGTATAATTCAAACAAGTCCTCACCAAACCACAAGGACATCTCCTCAACTATGTTCATAGCAACTTTATTTGTAATAGCTAGCAACTAGAAACAACTCAGATATCCTTCAACAGACAAATGGATAAAAAACTGTTGTACATTTATACAATGGAATACTACTCAGTCATCTGAAACAAACAAACAAACAAAAACCATGCAATTTGTTGCCAAATGGATGGACCTAGAAAAGCCCATCCTGAGTGAGCTAACCCAAACCCAGAAAGATGCACATGGCATCTATGCACTTATAATTGGATTTTAGCCATATAGTACATACAGGGTAGCCATCCTACAACCAACAGACTGAAAGGAACAGGAACATAGACATTTTTACCTGTTAGTGGGACATTTTGTCCTAGTGGATCTGCCATGTAAGCCCCAGTGCAAGAAGAAGCTCTTAGTCCTCATATGACTGCTGAACTGGGGAGGACTGATATATAGGTCACCCCACACCAGAGGATTAGGATAGGTGGGAAAAGTGGAAGAGGGTGGGATCGGGAGGGGTGGAGGGAGAGGACTGTGACAAAGGTGTAACTTGAAGTAATAAATAAACATAAAAAATAAAATAAATAAAAATTAAAAAATAAAGTGAAATAAAAGGGGGGCCAGTTAGAAAAGGAAGTAGATCCAGATAAGGGGGATGAGAGAGAGAGAGAGAGAGAGGGAGAGAGAGAAGGGGAGAGAGAGAGAGAAATGGAATGAATATGATCAAAATGTATGATATCCATACACAGAGATGTAATGAAACCTATCGCTGATTATGTATAATTAATGAGACTAATAAAGCATTAAAATAGCCAAAAAAAGAAATGGTGCTGGATAACTAAATATCTACATGTACAAGACTAAAGTATAGATCTGATCTCACAATCAGTACAATAATTAATTTCAAATGGATCAAATATCTTTTTTTTCTTTTTTAAATGTTGTTGTTTTGATTTGTTTTCTTTTTTTATATAATTACTTTATTTTTTTTCTTCGAGTTACATCTCAGTCGCAAACCCTTCCCTATTCCCCCTTCCTGTCCCACCCTTCCCCCCTCTTCCCCCCCAACAGCTTCCCTTTTCAATCCAACAAATGGTTCTTTCTCTTATAACAGTAAATTCTATACAAAACAGCAGAATTAAATATGCCATATTTATGAGAGTTAAATGGCCCAGTATACCTTCCCAATGTCCAGTTCATACATATTTGGCCCCTGACTTTAAATATCTTAATGTAAGACTTGAAACTTTAAAACTAGTAGAGGAAACAATAGGGGACACAACTCAATACAAACACATAGGGATTTCCGTCTAACTATAATAGCTCTGAGATTTAAAGTGAGAATTTATAAATGGGATTACATAAAATTAAAATAATACGGCAAAGCAAATAATTTCTAAGGATAAGAAATAGCCTACATTCAACAGAATATGTAAAAAATTAAAACCATTAAATGACACGTGAACAAATAATCTGGTCAATAAATGGGCAAATAAACTTAACAGACTTCAATAAAGATAAATAATTGGCCAATACATGGAACAATGTTCAATGTCTTTAGCTATAAGGGAATGAATGAAAATCAAAACTCTGTCGATGGGCCTGGAGAGGTAGCTCAGCAGTTAAGAACACTGGCTGTTCTTCTAGATGACCCAGTTGAGTTCCCAGAAGCTACATAACAGCTCACAACCATCTGTCACTCCAATTACCAGGAATCTGATGGCCTCCTTTTGTCTGTAGGGGCATTATGCATACATGTGGCATGTAGTGCACAGGCATTCATGCAAGAAAAACTCCAATCCATACACATAATAGATAAATAACTAACAACTGTTGAGATTTCTTCTCATCCCAATCAGAGTGGTGAGGTTAAGAAATAAATAGCAAAAAGTTGTTGCTGGAACAGGAGTGAACATATATTAGTCAGAGACTATGGGAATCAGTATATGTATTCCTCACACAATTAAGCCAATGCTCTAATATGATCTAGGAATACCACTTCTGTGAACATAGTTGAAAGAACCAGTCACCTCATCAGAGAAAGACCGCTATGTCTATGTATATCTCAGTAGCTCACACAAGGCCAAGGTATAGAATTATCCTAGGTGCTCATCAGTGGATGGATGTAAAAAGTAAACATGGAATACATAACTGGGTTTTATTCAGCAATAAAGGAAATGAAATCATGTCTTTGTAAAAAAATAGATGGAACTGTAGATCATCATTTAAAACATCATAATCAGACTCATGAATACAAACACCACTTTTTCTCTTATCTGAGATTTAGGGAGTGTGTATGGAGGAAGAGAACATGAAAACAAAGAGGGAATCTTAGGGATGTGGAAATAGAAACACAGGAGAGAAAGGGATGAGAGAGGGAAACAGGAAGTTAATATAAACAAAGTATGTTATAGGTATGTATGAAAGCATTATGCTGGCTCATCTTATGCCAACTTGATAGACAAACCAGAATTATCTGAAAGGAGGGAGCTTCATTAAGAAAATGCCCCCATAAGATCTCTATGTAAGACATTTTCTTAATTACTGATTGATGGCGGATGGCCCAGCCCATTGTGGATGGTGTCGTCCCTAGGTTTGTGGTTCTGGGTGCTGTAAGAATGCAGGCTAACATATAATACAGGATAGCTATTCTATGATCGTCAGACCCAAAGGAACAGGAACATGGACTTTGTTACCTGTTAGTGGGACACTTTACTCTAGTGTAACAAGAGGAAGCTCTTGGACTTCATATGACTGATGAACTCAGGGGGACTGATAAGTGGAGGCATCCCACAAAGGAGGAGTAGGATAAGTGGGAGAGGGGGTAGAAAGTGGGAGAGTGAGATCTGGAGGAGTGGAGGGAGGGTGCTGTGATGGAGATGTAACTTGAATTGATAAATAAGTGTTTAAATAAAAAGAAAGAGAAAGCAGGCTAGGCAAGTCATAGGGAACAAGCCAGTAAGTAGCACCTCTCCATGGCTTTTGCATCAGCTCATGGCTCCAGGTTCTGGCCATTTGAGTTCCTGTCCTGACTACTTTTGATGATGAACAGTGATGTGGAAATATAAGCTAAATAAACCCTTTCATCCCCAACTTATTTTTTTGTTACAGTTTCTATTGTCACAGCAATGGAAACACTAGAAAGACAAGTATCATAATGAAATACATTACTGACACATGCTAATGAAAAAGAAAAAAATTCCTGTAATGTACAAAATATGTGGACAAAACTTTAGAACTTTGCACCAATCAGATTAATCTGGCAAGAAAAAAAGATAACTAAGAAATAATTTTACCTATGTAAAGTATATAAAGTACTTGAGCTCTTAGAAAGCAAAGGCGGCAAGAAGATTGCTTATTGCTAAGGGGATAGATGAGGTAAAAGTAACGCTTTATGGGTAGAGAGTTTCAGTTTTAAAATATAAAGCTTTCAATTGAATTCCATTGATCTACTGGTATGTTTCTATACCAATACCATGCTGTTTTTACTACTATTGCTCTGTAGTACAGCTTGAAATCTGGGATGGTGATACCTCCAGATTTTTTTTTTAATTGTACAGGATTGATTTAGCTATTCTGGTTTTTTTGTTATTCCATATGAAGTTGAGAATTGCTTTTTCCAGGTCTCTAATGAATTGTGTTGGTATTTTGATAGGAATTGCATTGAATCTGTATATTTGCTTTTGGTAGGAGGACCATTTTTATTATGCTGATCCTACCTATCCATGAGCATGAGAGAACTTTCCATCTTCTGATGTCTTCTTCAATTTCTTTCTTCAAGGACTTGAAGTTCTTGTCGTACAGGTCTTTCACTTGCTGGGTTAGAGTTACCTCTATGTATTTTATATTGTTTGTGGCTATTGTGGAGGGTGTTGTTTCCCTAATTCTTTCTCAGCCCATTTATTTTTTGTATAAAAAAGGCTTCTGATTTTTTTGAATTAATATTGTTTCCAGCCACCTTGCTGAAGGTGTTTATCAACTGTAAGTGTTCTCTGGTGGAATTTTTGGGGTCACTTATGTATACTGTCATATCACCTACAAATAGGGATACTTTGATTTCTTTGTTTCCATTTTGTATCCCCTTGATCTCCTTTAGTTGTCTTATTGCTCTAGCAAGAACTTCAAGTACTATATTTAAGAGATATGGTGAAAGTGGACATCCTTGTCTTGTCCGTGAGTTTAGAAGAAATGCTTCAAGTTTCTCTCCATTTAATTTGATGCTGGTTACTGGCTTGCTGTATATTGCCTTTAGTATTTCTAACTATGGTCCTTGTATGCCCATTCTCTCCAGGACTTTTAGCAAGAACGGTGTTGGATTTTGTCAAATGTTTTTTCAGCATCCTAGCGAGATGATCATGTGTTTTTTTTTTCTTTCAACTTGTTTATATCGTGATTTACATTGATGGATTTTCATATGTTGAACCATCCCTACATTTCTGAGATGAAGCCTACTTGATCATGGAAATGAACCCACTCATATGGTCACTTAATTTTTGAAAAAGAGGCCAAAACCATACAATGGAAAAAGGACAGCATCTTCAACAAATGGTGCTGGTCCAACTGGATGTCCACTTGTAAAAGAATGAAATTAGACCCATACTTATCACCTTGTACAAAACTTAAGTCCAAGTGGATCAAAGACCTTAACATAAAGCCTGACACTAAATCTAATAGAAGAGAAAGTGGGGAAAACCCTTGAACTCATTGGCACAGGTGACAACTTCCTGAACAGAACACCAACAGCTAAGGATCTAAAACCAACAATCAATAAATGGGACCTCATGAAACTGAAAAGCTTCTGTAAGGCAAAAGACACTGCCATTTGAAAAAAATGGCAACTTACATGTTGGGAAAAATCTTCACCAACACCACATCTGACAGAGGGCTAATATCCAAAATCTACAAAGAACTCAAGAAATTAAATGCCAAGAAACCAAATAATCCAATCAAAAAAATGGGGAACAGAGCTGAACAGAGAATCCACAAAATAGATTAGACCAGAAAAGAAAATCTTCCCACCACATAATAATCAAAACACTAAATGTACAGAACAAAGAAAGAATTTTAAAAGCTGCTAGGGAAAAGGGTCAAGTAACATATAATGGCAAACCTATCAGAATCACACCTGACTTTTCTTCAGAGACTCTAAAAGCCAGAAGGGCCTGGACAGACATCTTGCAGACCCTAAAAAACCACAAAGGCCAGGCCAGACTACTATTCCCTGCAAAATTGTCAATCAACATAGATGGAGAAAACAAGATATTCCATGACAAAGCTAAATTCAAACAATATCTATACACAAATCCAGCTCTACAGAAGATGTTAGAAGGAAAACTTCAACCCAAAGAGGTTAACTACACACAAGAAAGCACAGGAAGCAAATAGCATGCCTGCAGCAAAAACAAAAGGAAAGAAGCTCACTCACACACTATTTCTACCAACATCAAGATGGCAGGAAGTAACAATCACTGGTCATTAATATCTCTCAACATCAATGGACTCAATTCCGCAATAAAAAGGCACAGGCTAGCAGAATGGATGCGAAAACAGGAATAATTCCTAATGGCTGAGAGACACTTGAAGAAATGCTCAACATCCTTAATCATCAGAGAAATGCAACTCAAGATGACTCTGAGATTCCATCTCACACCTGTTAGAATGGCTAAGATCAAAAGCTCAAATGACAGCACATGCTGGTGAGGTTGTGGAGAAAGGGGAACACTCCTCTATTGCTGGTGGGAGTGCAGGCTTGTGCAACCACTATGGAGGTCAGTCTGGAGATATCTTAGAAAACTTGGAATAGCTCTGCCTCGGGACCCAGCCATACCACTTCTGGGTATACATCCAAATGTTTCCTCACCAAATCACAGGAAGTTTCCTCATCTATGTTTATAGCAACCTTATTTGTAATAGCTAGAAACTGGAAACAACCCAGATGTCCCTCAACTGAGGCATGGATTAAAAATTGTGGTACATCTACACATTGGAATGCTACTCAGCCATCAGAAACAACAAACTCATGCAATTTGCAGCCAAATGGATGGAACTAGAGAAGCTCATCCTGAGTGAGCTAACTCAGACCCAGAAGGATGCACATGGCATCTATTCACTTATAATCGGATTTTAGCTATATAGTACAGGATAACTATACTACAACCAATGCACCAAAGGAACCGGAACATAGACTTTGTTCCTTGTCAATGAGACACTTTGCCCTAGTGGTGCTGCCTTGTAGGCCCCCAGTGTATGAGGAGGCTCTTGGCTCTCATATGATTGCTGAATTGGGGTGGGGGTCTGTTATGTAGGACACTCCACTCCAGAGGAGTGGGATGGAAGGGATAGGGGGTAGAGGGTGGGAGGGCAGGACTGGGAGGGGTGGAAAGAAGACACTGTGATGAAGATGTAACCTGAAGTAATAAATAAATATTAAAGAAAAGAAATAAAGCTTTGTCAGGCTTGGTGGCACATGCCTTTAATCCCAGCACTCAGGAGGCAGAGGCAGGCAGATCTCTGTGAGTTCAAGGACAGTCTGGACTACAGAGTGAGTTGCAGGACCGTCAGGGCTGTTACACAGAGAAACCCTGTGTTGAAAAACCATAAAAAAGGTATATCTTTTAGAGATCTATTTTATAATACTGAATATATGTAAGACTGCTGAAGTCTACACTTAAAATGGTTGAGAATATTAGTTTAATGTTTTATGTTTCTAGAAAAGGTTAATATCAATGGGATGATTGTAGGTAATCTGACTAAAAGAAAATACTGGAAAGAATCACATAATTAGATGATTGTAAGTCATTGTCAATGTCCTAACTTTAAAATTCCCCTACTGCCAGCTTTCTTAGTGGAGAATATACCATTTCATGGTATTAAAGATCTAGGGTAGTCTGTTTATATGAGCCTTGAAGATCAGGCTTTTGTGTTGCCAGCTGTGGCATATTCATAAAGCTATTTAAAACTAATCAATTAAGATAGTAATGCATTTATTTACAAGATGTTAGGGCAGAAACAAAAACACCAAAGAAACTAGATTCTATCAATTTAACATATTTGTAATGAGAATTTTGTTATTTTATATCTCTAAAATATAAAACAACATTTGTTCATATGTGGATCATGTAAAAAGACATCCAGACTTTATTTATTACCTGGATCAATGAGTTCTGTGCCATTGAAAGTACAAGGATCAGTATTATACATGCGATGAAAAGGTACTTCAGGTTAAATGATGGTGGCAAATACTATTTTGTTCAACATCTGTCAATATAATGTCTACCATGCTAGCTAACAAATTCAGTAGTTAATATAAATTTATATGAGACAATTCCTCTGAGTCTCAGATATTTTTTACCTGTAAACTTACAGTTAACTTGCTTCTCATGAATAATTAATGATACCATGTATATAAAAATTCCTAATCATAGCTTACTTAGTAAGATGTTAATGTCTTTTACAAACCATATGTCTGATAAGCAGCAGCCCAACAAAAATAAAGGTTTTCCAATAACAAATAATATGTTTTGAAAGTTAAAACAAAATCCTTCCCAAATAGACTTTTCTGCATGGGAGTTGTAAGAGTAGCCAACAATTAGGTATATGAAAAGATCCTCATCCCTAATTATAAAGAAAATGGAAATAAAATTGCTGTGAAAAAAACCACATGCCACTTATTAGAATGTCTTTTCATATGAAAACCACTAAAAATGGTACATTTATTGAAAACATGATTCTCAACGGGTGGCACTTCTAAGAAATGACTGAAATTTGAGAGTACTCACCTCATAAGTGGGTTAATAATCTGATTTTTGAAGGGTATATCCTTCTTTAAATTAAAATTTTTTATTTAAGAATTTTTTTAATTTTACATTCCAATCACCATTCCTGTCCCTCCCATCCTTCCAGTCCCACCCTCCCACCCACATCCCTTATCACCCTCAACTGAGTACCAACTCACTCTGGCACATCAAATAGTATCAGGACTAAGTGTCTCCTCTTCCAATGAGGCAAGATAAGTTAGTTCTGCTAGGAAAATGAGCACCAGAGGTAGGCAACATCATCTAGATCTGGGCTAGACCCCATTCCAATTTTTAGGGGATCCACATGAGGACCAAGCAGCCCATCAGCTTCATATATGTCATGGGCCTAGGACCAGTCCTTGAAAGTTCTTTGCTTGGTGATTCAGTCTCTTTGAACCCCCTTGTGTCCAAGTTAATCGGCTATGTGGGTCTTTTTGTGGTGTCCTTGATTCCTCCACCTTTTTCAAACCTTCCCCTAACTTTTCCTCAAGATTCCTTGACTTTTGCCTAATGTGGGTCTCCACATCTGTTTTCATTATCTTCTGGATAAGGTTTCTGAGATGGCATTAATGTTGGGTTCTTGTCCAAATCCCTTTCTCCATTCACTTCCAATTTCTATTTTATTTCCCCTACTTAGAGGGATTCAAGAATCTCTTCATGTCTCTTCAATGTAGTACTTGAAGTTCTATCTAGAGCAATAAGACAACTAAAGGAGATCAAGGGGATAAACATTGGAAAGGAAGAAGTCAAATTATCCCTATTTGGATATGATGTGATAATATATATAAGTGACCCCCAAAACTCTACTAGACAACACTTACAGATGATGAACACCTTTAGCAAAGTGGCTGCATACAAAATTAACTAAAAAGAATCAGTTAATCTTTATACAAACAACAAATGGGCTGAGAAAGAAATTAGGAAACAACTCTCTTTATAATAGCCACAAACAATATAAAATACCTTGGTGTAACACTAATCAAGCAAGTGAAAGAGCTGTTTGACAAGAACTTCAAGTGTCTGAAGAAAGAAATTGAAGAAGATATCAGAAGATAGAAAAATGTCCCATGCTCTGGGATTGGAAGGATTAGCATAGTAAACATGACCCTCTTACAAAAAAACAATCTACAGATTCAATGCAATTCCCATCAAAATCCTGACACAATTCTTTACAGGCCTTGAAAGAAAAATTCTCAACTTTATAGGGAAAAATAAAAAACAGAGGATAGCAAAAACAGTCCTGTACCATAAAAGTTCTTTTATCTGGAGGTATCACCATCCCTGACTTCAAACTTTACTACAAAGCAATAGTAATAAAGAACCTCATGGTATTGGCATAAAAACAGACAGGTCAACCAATGGAAGTGAATTGAAGACCAAAAATAAACCCGAACACCTATGAACACTTGATTTTTGACAACGATGCCAAAACCATTGAATGGAAAAAAAGATAGTATCTTTAACAAATGGTGCTGGTCTAACTGGTGTCTACATGAAAAAGAATTCAAATAGATACATATTTATCACCCTGCACAAAATCAAGTCCAAATGGATCCAAGACCTCAACATAAAACTGGAAACACTAAATCTAATTGAAGAGAAAGTGAGGAAAAGCCTTGTACTCATTGGTACAGGAGACAACTTCCTGAACAGAACATCAATGGCCCAAGCATTGAAACCAACAAACAATAAATGGGACCTCATGAAACTGAAGGGTATATCTTGTTTTAGGCTCTCCTTTCTGTCTTTTTCTTTCTCTTCTGGATATTGTGGGTGAGCAGCTCGGCACTACTGTGAGCTTTGTGTCATGGAGTTCTGTCTCACCACAGAGAAGATAGAAGCAGCAGAGGTAAGGCTCCCAAGTTTCTGAAACTGATAGCCAAAGTAAATCTACTTTTCTTTAGTTTGGCTTTCTTAGGTTATTTTGTCACTGTGACATAAAACTGACTAACACGGGTAGTTAGGATAGCTGTCTTCAAGAAGCCAAAAACTAACAAACATTAGTGTGGGTTGAGAGAGAAAAAAAAACTGCTGCATGCTTCTGTGAGAATGTAGATGGATGTAAGCACTGTAGAAGGCAGTAGGAGGCTTAACCAGGAGTTAAAAATGAAAGGGTCTCACTACCTAGCAACCTGCCTTTTGCACATTATTCCCTAATGGAAAGGAGATCAGCACCTCATAGAGATTTATGTGTTGCTGTGTTCAGTGCAGTATTATTCATCATAGCCAAGAGATGAAAACAAGCTAAGTCTATAAAGAAACTGGCACATATATACAGCAGGATATTATTAAGTTCTAATAAAGAATGAGATCTTACAATTTGCTGAAACTTATAAGGACTCAGGAAACATTATATTAAACAATAAGAGAAATAAAATCTCCATAAAGAGTAAAGCAATGCGTTCATCTCAGTATGTGGAACTTAGGAGAAAATTAAAATGTGCAGACCTAAAGAAAGAAACAAGGGTCAAGAGTAGGGTAGCGGGAGCTAATGAGGAAATGTGGATCAGAGGACACAAGGAAGTAGATAGATAGGAGACAAGTTGAGGGAATGTATTTAACATGCTGTATGTGTGACTAATGTACATTTCACACAGAGAAAAACAATAGGAGACCCCCCTCTCAATGTTCAAATATTTGCTGTGGTGGATTTAGGAGAGGGGAAATCATTGTCTTCAGTTATGGACTTGCTGGTGACTTTATCAGATCGCACTGGATAGTTCCTATCCAGTGTTACACAGATGTCCCTGGCCAAGCTAAATGGGTAATAAGAGCCATGGTTCTGAAAAAGAGATTTGTAAAGGCTGTCAAGAGTTTATAGGAACGGGAAAGAGACAGGAGGTGTGTGTGTGTGGGGTGTGTGTGTGTGTGGGGTGTGTGGGTGTGTGTGTGTGGGTGTGTGTGTGTGTGTGTGTGTGTGGGTGTGTGTGTGTGTGTGTGTGTGTGTGGGTGGGTGTGTGTGACAGAGTAATCTGCATACATACATATATAAAATTATCAAATACAGTTAATATAAAAGGAAAAAAAATAAGGTGATGCCTCTTAAGCAACCTCAGTATAGTAATCATTTCACTATCTATATGTGAATCATGCATCAAATCATGAGCATTAGTAGAATTTGTTTTAAAGAACAAAAAGCTTAATGCTGAATCTGAAAAGTGCCTGATTTTATATATTTGTGAATACTGTTAATAATGTAACTACTTCCTTAGAAATAAAAATATATTAGAAACCATGCAAATTTCACATTGAACTACAGATTAGGCTTTACAAAAAAAAAAAAAGTCTTTTCTGTGATGGATTTTGTCCACCCGTTCAAAAATTATCTCGATAGCATGCTTTGTTCTAAACACTGGCCATGCTTCTTGCATTTACACATACACTTTGTATGAGGTAGACATAACAGGAGTGTGGCAAATAATTTTAAAGCGTGATCCTTTTGGTGAAGAAAACAAACTAAGGTCATGCAATGATGAGGGATAGAGGGAACCTAATTAGAAGGGTCAGTTTCAAGTGGTCTTACTGAGATGGTAAATCTGCATAGAGACATGCATGACAAGGAGCCAGGTGTATAGGATCCAGTAAGGCTGTTCTTGGCAGAAAGAACAGCATATTAAATGCTCTGAAATACTTTATATGGAGAACAGGCAATAAAATAGTCTGATTAGGGTGTAAGAATGTGGGGTATGGGAAGGGCATTTAGCAATGCCATGGAAGTTATTTATATTAACTTCAAAGTAAAATTATTTTACAGATGATACAGCTTTTGAGATTTGTGGCTTGTATGCAATTATTTGGATATTTGGAATCCATTCAATGCATAGCATTGTATAATAATAAGGGAACTTGAGCCTTGTAAGAATTGCTTAATATCCAATTTTTTCATAAACTTGTAATTTGTTGGAGAAATATAATTTAGTTGACTGTTTTTACCCTATATTGTTGGGCCATTTATGGTTATTGAAATTTCCAACTTTCAGAAGTGGTTTAGGTTTTGGTCACAAGAGGCATGCAAACCATATCATTATTGATGAACTATGTTCCAAGTCACATATGTAAGCAAAATTGATAATTTATCACTGCAAGTGGAAATGCTAAAACTCCAAATTTCTTGATTTTTGCTGTAATTATTGGTTATATTAAATTTGTTTATTTTTATATTTCTTTTACATAGATATACAATTAACTTGAATAAAATACATAGTTGCATAGAATTGTTTTATATAAATTCTTCTCAGGGTCCAATATCATACTGACATTTTTTTTTCCATAATAGAAACTCATCGGAAAACTCAGTCCTTCCCTAGTTGATCCTAATTTCATCCCTGCCCCTGGAGAGTTTGGAAATGAGGGCAGGCATTTTGCCATGGCCTGCCTGCAGTCTATTTATTTTACTAAGTTAACAAGCTTTGTAGATGTCATTTCTGTGCCTGCTGTCCTGGGTGTGTGGGGAACAGACAGACAGAGATGGGATTCCATGTTGTTGAACTGACTCTGCTATTTCCATTGGAGTTCTCACTGTTGAGGCATTCCTTCCTGAATTGCTCCAAGGTCCCTTAGAAACTATAAAAGGCCTCAGTGTGGAAGCTCAGAGACACACCTATCTTTATAGGACGACCCCAGGCTATTAGTCTGCATTGAATCCAGGGTATCATGAGCTGGAGAAGGCCTTTGGGTATGTGTTCCACACTTCCAGGTTGTATCTAGGGAGGCAGGGGCTGTCTCTGGATTTGAGGCATGATGATATGCAGAGAACACAACCCTGTATGGGAGTCACCTGGATTCTCTGTCACCTACTGTAGGTTATATGTACCCTGGGACAATCTGATTCATAAAATGGATATTATAATCCTTTCTTGAAAGAATGTTAGTATTACTAGACATTATATTTACAAAATATATGCTAGAGTACTTAAGATAAAATCCACTTTTCTGATATCATTAAAGGCATTCCTGACCTCAAGAGATCTGCAGAATATGGCATTCAAAGATATTTTAGTAACTTTAGATTTTTTTTTATATCGAGACATATCAACTCCTGACAGCACCCCCTATTCTCCTCCAAGTAGAAGATGAGCATTGAAGAATCTCCAGTGGGAGATGATTGAATTAGTCGCAAGCCTATCTCTTGGTAGGAAAAGCCCCTTGCCCCAACTGTAGACAGAATGCTGTCCAAAAAGGACAAAACCTGGAAGCAGGTAAGTCGACAGCCTAGCTCTGCCAAGACAGGGTAGGTAAGTCCTTCATAACCCCTGCTCTACAATCAATGTCTGTCAGAGAAATGGGGCCAAATGACTGAAGATCGATGCTGTAATGTATGGAGAGAAAATGGGAACTGTCCAGGCAGCCACAGGTATGTCATTTCTTAGTTTGGGAAGCTGCAGGCCCTGTATTTCCTATAAAATCAGATATATTTATCCCTCTCAGGTCTCTGAGGTGGTTGAAGAACAGATAGCTAGAGTCTCATAATTTAATTTTGAGTTGTTTAGGAGTCAAGAGAGTGTTATAGATCTAAGAAGATACTTTTAAAATTGTGTTGCAAGTTAGTATGAATGTTGAGTCAGATATAGACCTTTAAACTCATGGAGATGTTTAGATAGTAGAATGTTAAAGTCAGGTACCAAATACATATGGACTGGTCATTGGGAATGTATGTTAAGCCATATAACCCTCATAACTGTGGCCTAATTACCTCTGTTGTACTGTATTGTATTTGTTATTATAAGAGAAAGAGCCATTTGTTGGACTGAAAGGGGAAACTGTAGGGGTAAATAAGATATACCTTAAACTTAAAAGAAAAAAAAAAGGGAAGAGGATGGATGGGGGGTTGAGGGTGGGAGGGTGGGACTGGAGGGAGAATAGGGAGGGGACTGCGATTGAGATGTAACTTGAAGAAATTAAAAATAAAGGAAAAAAAAAAAAGGCGTTCCTGTTAGTATGTTACACTGGCACAATGTCTCCTTCCATATCCCCCTGGTACAGTTGCCCTGCTTCATCATCCATGACAATTCCAAAATAGGCTACCTCAGGTTAGACTGTATTTTCCAGAGGAAGTATTTTTATTTTCAAATACTTTTAACTAATTCACCAACTGATTTCTTTCTTAACTTTATATGAATATTTATATATCCATATATAATACGTACACACATATTCTTACTCTATTTGTGTATGGCTCATATATGGACAAGGTTGTACAGCATAGATTCATACAGGCTACTAAAATTTATCAGAGAAAATTAACAATGTGACTGGAGCCACTCACCGCTTTAGCAGTACAAATATACTTTGTTATTGTTTTTCTTGTAAGTCTGTGACTATGTTAGGTATTAGCAATATTCTTTAAATTGGCCCCCTAAGCTGCTTTGTTCCTAGCACAATAGACTGAATATATTTTACTTCTATTATTTTTTAAACATCTTTGAGACAAACAAAAATAATGCCTTTTAGTGGTTAAAGTATAGGCTTTTAGTGAAAGTAATTTCTAATAGTAATAGTCTAATATTAAACTATAAATCAATATATCACTGGTGTGTATCAACATTAAGGAATATCAAGTAAAGCAGTTTGCAGGATATGGCTTTATACCTTGCCAAACACTTCTTGTAAAATCACAGGCTCAACTGAGTTCTATGTCTGTAGAAAAAAACACTTCTAGCCAGTGCCTTGTTAAATTTAAAAATAAAGTGGTGTTTCCCTTGAGGCAAATGAGTGAATTATCTTCTATCATCTTTATATATGAGAAAAATCAAGGAAGGTAAGGAGTAAACAAGGCTGTCTCCTAACTAGGACCAGGTTTTAAAATGTAATGGAAGCTGGAGAGATGGTTCAGTGATTCAGAGCATTGGCTGCTCTTCCAGAGGACCTGCTGGTTAGATTCCCAGCACTCACATAGCAGTTCACAACCATATGTAACTCCACTTATGAGGGATCTGGCACAATCTTCTGGCTTCCAAGGGCACTTCAGGGCCACAGTACACAGATATACATGGAGGCAGAACTATCATATATTAATGAAAGGAAAAAAAACCCAAATGATGTATTTATACAGACCCTCGTAATACAGACCTTATATCATTTGTGTTGAATGCAAACTAATGAATATATTACATGCATACTGTGTAAAACATGGGAACTATTTGTACTCATTTAACATTATACAAACAATACTGTATTTTTTTTCCCAACCAGAGACAGGATGTTCAGTTAGTAAAATTACTGCTCCAAACAACTCTAATAGAATCCCACCAGATGTGTTTATGACACTGATTGTACAAAGCTGTGCAATGTTATTGATCCATATCTTTTTCAAATATGACAGAAGACATGGAATTCTTTTTCCGTCCAACTCCTAGTTAATTTCCTGGGCTTCTCTCCAGAAAGCCTTCATGATTTCTGGGTTAAACACCTGTGCTTTTACGAGTCCAAGGCACTGGTCAAATCCTTACTCCAACAGGACTTGCAGGTTCTGATTTGCTTGCCTTTGCTGGCCATTTATCTTTACATCAATAGTTTCTCTGGTATATTTTTGGAATGGATGTGCCTATATCATATGATTGGAAGATAGAATAAAACTAACTTTAAGCAGCTCAATTTAATGAGTGATAGAGACATTCATTTATCAGCCCTCCAACTGGATGTGCCAGATGAGTGACTTGGGAGTACTTACAGAATGCCAGGACTGGTGTGAGACTAGTTGCCTTTCATGTCTTCAGACCCCTGTAGTTTATAAAGTGTTTAAATCTGTGATTCACCATAGTCAGGAGACTCAGCAGACTACCTCTGCCAGCTTTCCCCATCTCAATCCCCTCCTGCTCTTTCGGAAGACAGAATACTCTTCTAAGCTTTCATTCTTCCACATTCTCTCTTAAACATCTGGCCATCTCTATTCTAATAGGACTAAGGAAGCCCTGGACCTAAAAGTAAGAGACATGATCTTTATTGTGGGCATGGAATTTAGCTACTTGGTTCATAGGAAATCAGGTAAAACATGTCTTTTGTCGACATTAAAGGGCTAGGGGGAAACAAAGCTAATTATTTCTAACATGAATAGGGATGATCAAAATTATGTACCTGTGAGATGTTCTGCCTGTGTCAGGGAAGCACTCTGGTACCTAGGGATGCTCAAGGACATGGTTTACTCCTCTGAGATAAGCTTAGATAGTATTAGGCTAAATTAATCACTGTAATGAGGTAAAAATGAGGGGATGAAGACATAGAATGAAGCTTCTGTAATCGTTTCCTATCACTGAATTGTAAGACAGTTACCTAATCGAATAGACCACAGAATGGGTTGTATTTGTATTACTTAATGTGGAAATGATCTGAAGTTTATTATACCTGTGGGGCAAGAGTTCAGACAAAATTATTTCTAATCATAAATTATTTTTGAGCTACTTTAGAAGGTTATATTGAATTGAGAGTCTGGGTTTTTGTTTTGATTTTTTTCCCATCATCTCCCTTCTCCCCTCACACATACATATCTGATTTGCTATGAACCAAAGAAGAAAAACTCTTTAAAAGCAGTACTCTCATTTTGGTAAAATAATGACACGTCAGTTCCTGACACATTCATCTATTTAGCAATTGGGAGGTTATTGAGGTTTGAACCTGAATAATTCATGAACAGTAGGAAGAAGTCTTAAGAGTCTTACTGAGAATGCACCTTGTTATAAAAAGAGGGTTGGTAATGGGAGGTAAAGAGGCAAAGTATCTTGACCAGTAAATTGAAATGTATGGGTCTCTCTAGACATTTCTCTTCAATGCAGCTGGCGATCCACGTGACTATGGATTTTCTCTCTAGTGAAAGGGGAGTGTTGATTTACCATTCTTACTGATCCAGCAATACTTTTCACCTGCTTTTGAGTCTGACTTGCTCTTTCCCTATCTCCTCCCTATCTCACCCCCCACCCAACCCCCAGTTCTCTGAGCTCCAGCGTGTTCCTGTGTGTATCAGGCTGTTTCTGCCTATGTAGCTACGATAACCGGTGGGAGGGGGGGAGAGTAAATCATTATCTAGAGAGCGATACTTGTCAAGCACCCCAAGCACCTTCATTAGGACAAAGGGAGGGACTTGAGGGAATGGGAGGTTTAATCATTTGGCTGTTGAAATGCTGCAGAAGAGAACACAAAGCTCCGCCCACGTAGTAAGTGCCTGTAGACAACCAGTCAGGAGAGAAAAGTTTAGAAACAAACTCATTTTTTTCCTCCCTTTTTGCTCACAATGTAGAACTTTTGTAAACACACTGAAGCTTCCTCCCTCCCCGATTTTATAATACACTTTCTTGTTCAAATACTCAGTCGTTTGCTTACTCGTGTATGCGGTAGACCACACATAAGGCTACGCAAGTAAAAGGGGATACTGAGCATTTTCCAAGTTCAGCGTCCAAATCTGCAGCCTCTTTATGTACCTGGACAGCTTTTCCTTATCCAGTTGTTAGTCATTTGTAAGCAGCCGACCTTGTAATCGCAAGTGAATTCAACTGTGATGTATGCAGCCCCGCGTGCCCCGCTGCTTTCACTCACATCCTTGTAGTCATTGAGGCTCCCGGGAATCATGCTCATAAAAAATAGCTTTTTATTACCCAAAGCCGCTGTTCTGGCAGCCGAACGACAGTCCTTTGATAGATGGGCCCGGTATTTATTTTGTGTTGTGCTTACTCAGAGTTGTTAGCAGCAAAGGGAAGGCAGCAAAAGGGGGGTACTTGGGCAAAGGAAATCTTATGAGTAGAGCGGAGCAGCAGATCAGAATTCAGAAACAAGAGCGAGAGCTGAAGTGTGCTTCTCTGGCGCTTGTTCTAACACTCATCTCCAGGATAGAGCAGTGCAGGGCACTCACGTCAGCCCTGCTGCCCTTCTCGGAATCCGCTAAGAGATGATGCAGCCTTGGAGCCCAGCAAGCCACCAGGAAGTTTTGCCGGAGCTGATTTCTAGGGGATTTTCCCGTGCCTAGGAGAATCCTGCTTGCATTGAGCTGTATGGAGGAGGGCTCCAGTTTCCCATGAGGGGCCCCCCTTGGAAAAGCCGCGTGTGCAGAATCCAGGCTCTGCTTCTCTCAGTGTGCTATTTACCCAAAGGCTTTTCCTCACCTTTGCTGATTTGCTGGTGTGATTTCCATGCACTGAGTCCTGAATAGGGATCCAGGATGGATTGCCTGTGCATTGTCACCACAAAGGTAGGGTAGGAATCACAGCTGTTTTGTGCAGCATTTTTTCTATTATTATTCCGGTCCTGTAATTAAACAGCTCTGCTAGATGCTGCCAGTTAATGAGATAAAATGATCAGTGTAATTTACTTTGCTGGGCATTTTGTTCCCTAGGAGGGTTTGCGGGTCCTATCTTTGTGTAATTTCAACTTCTTTTTTTTTTTTTTTTTTTTTTTTGGTTTTTCGAGACAGGGTTTCTCTGTTTAACAGCTCTGGCTGTCCTGGACTCGCTTTGTAGACCAGGCTGGCCTCGAACTCGCAAAGATCCGCCTGCCTCTGCCTCCCAAGTGCTGGGATTAAAGGCGTGCGCCACCACCGAGTGACATTGTGTGTTTGTACAAATGACAGGAGGATATATATATGTCTGTTGGTTTTTTTTTCTTTAATGGCAGGTTTTGCTTTTTCATCTATTTATAGCTGGTGATTGAAATATCTTTCATAGTAGTGTAGCTCACACATAGTTTTACCATACCATATGTGGGTCTTTCTGAGTGGGTTAGTAAGCTTTTCATTTAAAAACCATGTTTCCTATGCTTGAAGAAGCCAATCAGCTTTATTGTAGCTTGACATATTGTTCCTGATTGGAGAATTCTGATATTCTGCATTTTGGTGATTTCTTTTAAAAAGGAAAAAAATATCTTTAGACTCCGAGGTAAAACAAACAAGTACAATATTTAATGTTTGACTGAGTCTGTTTTGACTACAATCAAATGAAATATTTGCACAATCAGATACAGAAATCAAAACGGGAATGGAACAAAATTACCCTTTCATGGGGTTATTTTACACAAAAATAAAACTTCTAAATTAATTTTATTCTGTCACCAGTTCTAGATAACATTCTTAAAGTGTTTAAATTCCACAATCACTAGTTATTTTTAAAAAGTTACTTTTATTTATAAAACACTAATTAAAAGACACTCATTAGCTTGCTTTTGATTATGCATGAGGGCACACCACAAGTTAATATGAGCCATTTCTTTTAGTATCTCACATTGATTGGACACCATTAAATATGAAAAATTAATACTTTCTATGCAAAACACAGTAAGTATGGATTTCCCACTCTAGTCTTCTTTTACCACTAAAGTAAAAAGCTAATTTTGAAGCCACTCATGAACTTCCACATTGTATCATGTTAAATATTTCACCTTTTACAAATAGAATCCAAAAAAAAAAAACTTAGGCATCTCCCCCAAAAGTAGTATCTTGTAGAAAATTAAGTGGGTATTAGAAGATCTGATATTTGAAAATTTCTAGTTGGAGTAGTTGACAGACTTCCAGGTCATGTGAAGGTTTATTTTACTTAAATAGTCCAGTGTTCAATTGGTTTTTACTTGTAAAATCAGGTAAAAACAGAGAAACAAACAAAAAAAGTAAACATACCAAAAACAAGCTAAAATAAATGACAAAACCAAAGAATGTATGTCCTTATGGAATCTAGAAAGGAGAAAAACGTGTGGGTTTAAGAGTGTTTACCCTGATGTATGGGACATGGGCTTAATTTCATGAAGGGATACTGTTTAATATCATCTGCATGTGTTTCATGAGTATTTGTTTTCAAGTCATATAGATTTCAGGTGTTGCTAAGCACAGTAAGTACCCATTGGAAAAGTTAGAAAATGTGTTCATTACAGTTCAAAACTGGACATCTTTTTCAGTGGAAAAGGTAATTCAACACTGAGTTTCAATTTAGATAATATAACCTGAAAAATATGTTGCCTCTATTCAGTTACCAAGGTAGTAATGGCCATAGGTACTGGGACAAAGGTATGATATTATTTTGTCTTAAATGTTGTAAAAGTCATAAATATCAGCATTACAGTATTTTTGTTCATCATGTACACTATGTTATTCAACAGAATAAATACTTGAGAAATTTCATTAATTTAATGAGTTGTATTTGTTATTAAGTTATCCAGTTAGTTATTTTCATTCTGGAATGTCATTTCCATCATCTTTAAAGGACAAACATTTTTTAAAAAGCTGTACTGCACTGATGACTTTGTGAATTGGCATAAAAGATTTTGACTAATACTTTCTGGTGTACTTTATAGTACAAATCTGACCCATCTAACCTACCACATCTAAACTTTAATACTTCTCCAAGTGGCCATAAAGTAGGGATGCCCTTGTTCCAAGTAGCTGTTCACCAAGAAAGCCCTTGCTCTGTTCTTCCTGGGACCCCCTCTGCAAAAACTTGCAAACAAGATAGAAGTTATAATTACGTCTCAACTCAACCCCAATCTCTTTCTCCTCCAGCAACAAGTCTACCTGCAGATCTACTTTCTTATGCAGAAGGTTTACATGAGGCTGGAACTATCATCTCTTCTGATCTTTCTGGACTCCATTTTATCTGTGGAACTCCTCAGTACTACATCAGAGATACATAGATTCTTTCATGGGCACTATGCTAGCATCTTGGTTCATTTTTAATCCTCCTATCTTGGCCCAGAAGGCACTATAGGACCCTTAGATTTTATAGAAATAAACTCCTCTTCATATCTTTGCTCTACATTCTTAGTAAGCTTTAGAGTAGGATGAATGAGAAGAAAAATGTGCAAAGCCTCCTGATAAAATAACCTCTCCATATAACTGATTGCTTAGCATTTGAAGAGTTCTACTCTGTTTAGGCTGATTTGTAGACCCTCTCATACTTGAAACCTGTTCTTCTAGGCCAGGAGGTCAATCAAGCACCTCAAAACAGACTTTTTGGACACAAGAATCCCGAGGTCTTTCCAGAAATTGAGACAGCTAACTTCCATAAAAGGATTGAGTCATCATTCATCATCTCTGATCAGTTGCAACTTCAATTCTTTTGGCACAGATAATACTACCAGGAAAGAAAATAGAATAGCAGAATATGGATAGTAGGACTCTAGAGTAAGACTTGGAACTGAATGTTTATTCTGGACCTAGCTTTAAAATTTGAGTAGATCATTAAACCTCTATGGTTTAGACTCAATTTATCAGTCTTTGAAAAGGAAGTCTAAGAGATGATGTCATGAAGTTTTTTTTTTACTGTCTTCTTTTTTTATGTTTATTACTTCAATTTACATCTCCATCACAGTCCCCCCGCCCCTACCCTCCTGGGCCATCCCTTCCTCCATCATTCCTACTCTCTTGTCCTTCTCCCACCTACTCCTCCAGTAGTGTGGGATGCCCTACATATCAGCCCCCTTCAGTTCAGTAGCCATATGAGGGCTAAGAGCTTCCTCTTGCACTAGGGGCCTACAGGGCAGCACCATTAGGGCAAAGTGCCCCACTAACAGGTAATAAAGTCTGTGTTCCTGTTTCTTTCAGTCTGTTGGTTGTAGAATAGTTATACTGTACTATATAGCTAAAATCCAGTTATAAGTGAACAGATGCCATGTGTGTCTTTCTGGGTCTGGGTTAGCTCACTTAAGATGAGCTTTTCTAGTTCCATCCATTTGGCAGCAAATTGCACGATCTCCTAGTTTCTGATAGCTGAGTAGTATTCCATTGTGTAAATGTACCACAGATTTTTTATCCATTCTTCAGTTGAAGGGCATCTTGGTTGTTTGCAGTTTCTAGGTTACAGTGATACTAATGAACCCTCTGTTTCAAGATGACCGGTGAGGAAAATGTGATTCTTTTGACATGATTAGAGATGTACTATAGTAATAAATGTAACATGTTTTATATGCTGAGATTTTCTGAATATGTTTTGAATAATTTAAATATAATACCAATAATATTGATACCTAACATATCATAAATATTATGTTAGATTTTATTAAGATAGAAGCATTCTATTTGATGATCTTCCAAGGAGACAATATCTCAAGGTAACAAGCAGAATATTCTGGACTAAAGTCAATAGAATAAAGTAATCCATATCTGTATTGTTTTACTATGTATGAGTTACCAAATGCCAAATGCAGGAACATGTAGAATTTGAAATAAAAGAAGAAAAGTGGAACTTTGAAAAATCAAAGTAAATCTTTTCTCTATGACTTTGGGAACCCAGAGAGATATCATGTAGAAAGAATGACAGTGAGTATAGTATATTTTACTATGCCTCCGGGGTGCTTCATTCTTTATTTCTAGTCTAGATTTATTGTAAAATGTATTATCTCTGCAAATGACATTATTCAAGCTCATGAACCATCTTAAAAGGCAGTTGTGGGTGGATTGTGCCTTCCTCTTATCCCAGGTGTCCATTAACTATGCTTACAGACACTAAAACAAGTTTAAAAATAATCTACAAATAAAACTGTAATATGTTGCATTAAATTACTGCTGTGATTTATTAATAAAGGGGTGATGATGCCATTAACTTTTAATGCATTTAACAGGTTAATGTGCATAATGAAATTCAAATAACAGATTGAGAAGTGGAACTGGGCAGCATAAAGGAGGGTTTTATTGATGTTGTTAAGACTACATCTGCTCTGTAAATATGTCCCAGTCTACCTCTGTCACCTTATAGTCTCTTCCAAGAATTAAAGTAACTAATAAATTCACTTCTATTAGGAAATAAATGTTGTTGCTGGACATTTTAAAATAATTTATCAAGGCTCGTGTGTAACCGAACTTTTAAATTATTATTTAACACTTATTTATTTATTACTTAATTCACTTATAACAAACACCAACAATTTCTTAACTATTAATCCTATAAATTCCTACAACACCTTTAATCTATCCACTAAACCTATTGATAATTATTTTTCTAACCTTTTAGAATGATACAGTCTCTGGGGCAGGTCCTTAGTCATCAGGAACACAGTCTTTGTTGTAGATTCTTTAATGCACTTAGCAGTCCTCTTTTTGGATCTCTGAGATGCAGGTTCGTCAGGGTAAGTTGGTTATTGCAGTCTCACCTTAAATAAGGCTTTATGCTTTTTTCTCTGTGGGAGACCCCAGCCGTCTGCAGGCCAACTTACTTCTTTTGAATCAGGAACTCAGCTGCTCTGCCTCAGTCCTTAAAGCCAGGCACAATTTCTTTTAGGCCACTGTTCAGACAGATCAAACCCCTCTAGGCAAAAGCTGAGCCACAGGGTCCAGTCCTTGGCCTTCTGGTGTCTTGTTCAGGCTTTCTTTGCTCACCAGCTTCTTTCTGCTTCAGGGAAATCTGGCCATCAAATGATGGCCAGCACTTTTTTCAGCAGGACTCTTGGAGCTCTCTAGCATCAGGGACCTCTTCTTCCCCTGGGGCTCCGTGCACTGTCCTTAAATAGGAGGAATTCTGTTTCAGCTTAATTTGGGCTCCGCCCACTTAGCAGCTGAAAACAATGTCAGGCCAGATACTTTGTTTCTTCAAGTCCATTAAGTCTTTCCTGTTTTTCCTGACTTCAACCTTGTTTTTCAGTCTATTGAGTCTTTCCTGTTTTTCCTGACTTCAACCTTGTTTTTCAGTCTATTAAGTCTCCTGTTTGTTTCCTGTTTTTAGTCCACATGCTGATAATGCTCTTCATGCCCCGAATTAAGAGACAGTATCACAAACCCCTATATATTTTCTAAATCTAATTTATCTAACCCCCTACACTCGTGTGTTATTATTTATTATGGCCCCACTAAGAAATAGCATGCCATTCTTTTGGAAATGAAGTCATAGTCAAAAATTTTCCTACTGTGGTTAGGCAGGAAGCTAAAATAATTTCTTTATATTCTACCACAGCTTATGTAGTGAAAATGAAGCAAATCACCAAGGCAACAAATGGTTTTCTGAGTGGCCCTGTGTTCATAGACAAAGTTGTTTCTTCATGCAGATATATGGTTGCACCTGTTCTCATGGCAGTACATCCACTCATTCATTTTTCTTTTCTCAAATGTTTGTCGACTATGTACTGTGCACTTATGTACTACAAGATATGGGGATAAAATGAACAATCTGTTCTCACATCTTTTAATCTGATGGGGAAACTGCTAATTTTTGAAGTAATAGTCATATAGGGAGGTGAGTGTGAGCTTCTGTAGAAGTGAGCGTGAACACACTCGACCCATTTGATGGACTTCTCTGCCACACAGGCAGAGATAAATGTCAGGAAAGCTTCAAAAGAAGTGACTGTGGTTCTGATACATAGAATGCAGACATAGGGGAAGTCAGTATGGCTTAGAAGTGAGGTATAAGCTATAGAAAACATGGAGACAGAAAGAGTTTCAGCCATAGTATTAAAAGTTGAGATATATATTAAAGAAGAAAGGAATCATTAACCATTATTTTCAGTGGTTCCAAAACTTGAGTTCTTCAAACTTCTCTCACATTTCCTTCCCCTGGCCTGAGTTTTTCCAGCTTTCTGTCACAACTGCCTTTACCAATCTGTATGTGGCTTCATTAAACATAACGATCACTTTCACTAACTGAACAACCTTCTCTTAGCTGTTGTTCTTTCTTTCCTATAACTAGAACAACTACTTTTCAGGCTTGTTTTGAGGATGCTGAGAGTTAAAAAACTGGGATTAACCTTTAGCACATGGTGCTTTGGAATACTCACACCATGACTATAATAGCTTAATTTTCCTTTCAGGGTAGTAAGGCATCTAACACCTGAGTCCCACAGTATCAGTCTGAAGAAGCCCTTCTGGTATCAACCTACTGGAGTCAAACAGTTGACCCAATTCTTACCACACTGCTATTTTATCTTCACTTAGAATGTGATTTGCCTTCTCTCCCCCCCCATTCTCTCACTCTTCCCTATATTTTATTTTCTAATGATTTAAAAGAATGCATGGACAGGAGAGTATTTTGAATCTATGCTAACTTTTCTGACCTTCATTAAACTAATGGACACAAAGCTTGGATGGCACTCCATGTTCCTGTTGAAGGAATATCTACTAATTCTGTTTAGATAACTGTTAATCTGTTTAAGTTTGATTTAGTTTTCAGGTCTCATATATTTCCTAAAACATGTATTTTACATGCACAGTCATCCTCTTTTCCACTTGTCACAATTAATAATTATGAACTTTTTTGTATGACTACTTTTTCTATCTCTCTCTTGATTTACCCTATCTGAGGTGAGGGATGATTTCTTCTCCCCTTAACTTTATATATGCAATGCTTGGGACTTGAGAGGACCTGGGATGTTTTACTAAACTCATTTACTATTCTCATCCAACCAGTAATGACCTTTCACAACTCCAAGGTGAGGCCAATCACACAATCAAGAAGTATTGTAATAGAGGGTCAAACGTACTTCTTTAATACCCAGAAGTCTGCTCCCTTTCATTATCTCCAGATTCAATCACATCAGCATCATTTAGGTAAAACATTCTTGGTATGTTTTGGACTTTATTACTTTTTCAACATGGATATTCAATAATATTATAAAATGATCCAACTGATGCTCAATCTAAAATTATTTCCAATTATTAGTCTTATTTGTACATTTTGTAGCACCTAGTCATAGCCTTCTTTAGTAAATGTTTAGGAGTAAAATAAAATCTCATTCTGCAAATTATATCACTTGTCTGTTGACAGAACTGCAACAAATCATTTTCCTGACAAAGTTGACTTCCATGATGCTATTTTACATGAGCTGTTTTTGTTTCTGTGACTAAAAGTCACAGGTTCCATAAAGAATTATGAGTTTTAAAGTATTGTCCTTTATGCAAACTTCATGTCAATCTGATTTTATGAGACAAGTATGGATTTTCAAAGGAGGTAAGTGTAAATAAAAGTTTCAAACTCAATGATATTTAAGCATTTATTGAGACTAAAATTTAAATGTCATAGAACTAACTCCATGACGTACAGAGGAATTCATTTGCTTCCTTTCATTACTTACTCTTTATTTCATCTGAATGTTTGCAGATAATGTTTTCTTAAAGCAGATTACTCATGATGACAGCTGCCTGAGAGACCTGTCTCATTGCATTTATGTATGTCTCACCAAAGGCAATTTTAGAAATGTGAATTATGTCAAGACACAGAAACCAAAATATTGGTTTTCTATGTGTGTTAGTGACCTTAAATCAGTTCAGTTTACTCTCGCTGACTCTTATTTTTCCATTGCTATCAGTAGTTATTCCATTGGATTATTGAAATTAGGAAAATATGGTGGGTTTGTCTGTACTCACTCCAAGGAATATTGTACAGAAACAAATTAGTTTATATGTTTGAAATAACATCAAACATTGTTTACATGGAAAAGACAAGAGTAATTGTTGAAAAAAGGAAATTCTAGTGTAAATTTCAGTTCTTGCTTTTGAAATTCTCTTTTTTTTTCTTGAAAATAGATTCTTTTCTCATACAATATATCCTGATTATAGCTTCTCTTCCTTCTCCTCTCAGGTACTCCCAATGTCCCCATCTTTCTGGATCCACTCTCTTTCTCTCTCTCATTAGAAAAGAACAGGCTTCTAAGACATAGCAAACAAACAGGACAAAATAAAATATAATAAGATGAAGCAAAAACTTTGATATCGAAGTTGTATATGGCAACCCAACAGAAGGAAAAGAGCCCCAGGACCAAACACAAGAGTCAGAGACCTACACATTCTCACAGTCAAGAGTCCCATAAAAATACTACACTAATAGCTATGCTATATATGCAGAAGACCTGATGTATCCCCCTGTAGGCCCTGTGCCTGTTGCTTCAGTCTATGTGAGTTCATATGCACTTTGCTTACTTGATTCAAAAAGCACTGGTCTCCAGATGACCTCCATCTCCTTTGACACTTAAAATCTTTTTGTCTCCCCTCCCACAGGATTCCCTGATTTCTGAGGGGGAAGGATTTTGTGGTGACCTCCAATTTAGACTCTTTCTCTGCATAATGTTTGACTCTGAGTCTTTGGACTTACCTCCCTCCCATCTGCTGCTAGAGAAAGCCTTTCTGATAATGACTGGATAATGAAATGATCTATGGATATACTAGAATATTATTAGGAAGCATTTATTTTTTATTCCAGTCATGTTTGGTTTTGACGTAGGTCTTTGGGCTGTCTAGTATCTGACTCTTGGTTACCCAAGCAGTGTCTGGTATGGGTTCCTTCTCATGGAGTAGCCCTTAAGTCAAATCAGACATTAACTATTCCCACTAGTTCTGTGCCACCATTGCCCTAGCATATTTTTCAGTCAGGACAGATTGTAGATCAAAGGTTTTGTGGCTGTGTTGGTGTCCAGGTTTCTCTTTTGGTAGCATGCAGAGTACCTTTCCACACCAAAGAGATTAGAATGCAGGGGTGAAGGCTCCATGTAGACACAAGCTTAACTTCTTCATGTTTAATGAGTTATGTGGAATGTTATTCTCAGCAATGAAGCTCTGCTGTCAGTTTGTTCAACATCCTTAGACGTCAGTGAAATGCAAATCAAAACTACTTTGTGATTCCTTCTTATACCTGTCAGAATGGCTAAGATCAATAATGCAAGTGACAGCTCATGCTGTTGAGGATGTGGAGCAAGAGGAACACTCCTCCATTGCTAGTGGGAGTGTGAACTTGTACAGCTTTATGGAAACCAATATGGCAGTTGAGAATTGATCAACCTCAAGACTCAGCTATACCACTCTTGGGTATATACCCAAAGGATGCTCCATCCTACAATAAAGACATTTGCTCAACCACCTTCATTGCCAGAAAGTGGAAACAACTTATATGTCCCTAAACAGAAAAATAGATAAAATGTGATACATTTACACAATGGAGTATTACTCAGCTGTTAAAAAAATGATACCAGAAGCAGGTGGATCTCTGTGAGTTCAAGGCCAGCCTGGTCTACAAAGTGAGTCCAGGACAATCAGAGATACACAGAGAAACCCTGTCTCAAAAAAAAGTATAAAAAATGACACCATTAAATTTGCAGACAAATGAATGGAAATAGAAAAATCATTCTGAATGAGGTAACCCAGATCCCAGAAAAATAAATATGATATATATTCACTTACAAGTGGATATTAGCCATTAAGTAAATGATAGCCAAGCTATAATCCGTAGACCCAGAGAGATTAGGTAAAGAGTAGGGGTCTAGAGGATAAACATGAATTTCCCTGGGAAGGGGAAATAGAATAGATTTTAAGGGTAGACAAGGGGCAGATGGGATGGAGGGAGAGAACATGGGGAGAAACACCCAGAAATGGGGAGTGTATGGGAGATTAAATATACAGGAATCAACGAAGGCGATCCTAATTAATACTCCTAGTTATGGGGATATGGAGTCTCAATGGACTATCCTTTGTAGTCCAGCAAGGCTTCCAGCGTCAGGTCTGAGTTGCATTCAATTGAGTTGTTGGCCAGGGGGGGGGTCCCATAAATTTTTTAAATTGCTATTAGTATTAATGTAGGATGGAGAAAATTAGAGCTGTGTCTATATGTATTAGATCTGATTTCATGCTAATTTTAATGACATAAGCAAATTGGCCTGACTTGCCTTAGGTCCCTCAGAGAATTGACTGTGGAACAGTTGGACAGTAATTGTCATGCATGACTGTGTTTATCTTAAAGAGCAGGGCAACATGTTTTTTTGACAGTACAGCCTTTAAACTGAGATTTCTTATATGGCATAATGGCTCTTCTATTTATTATTTCTCTTCTTTGCAAATATTACTTAATTAACCTGTGTAAATTTTCTTATTTATTAAATGAAGTAGTGTTTTTATGGGGTTAGATTAAGTGCTGCATTCATTTCTTCTAAAGATAGTTACCAAGCATACACTATGTGCCAGGTATTATTCTGAGCAGAGAGGAATAGAACAGTGAATAAAATGGGTGAAGCCTCTGGACTCTTAGGTCTTATATAATGGAGTGGAGATATAGACTTTTATTGAGCACAAAAAGAACAAAAAAAATTTTAGCTGTAAGAACCTCTGTGCATGAAAGGGAAATAAAGTGAGATATAGAATAGTAAATGATAGAAAAAGCCAGGAAAGTATTTTAGACAGGGGAGAAAAAGAAGTCCATTTTGAGTAAGTTCTGAGAATGTAAATGGACACATTTGTGTGGATATGGTGAAGAACATTCCAGGAAATGTGAGTAATTAGCATGAATACACATACATGGATTAGTATAGCTACTACAGATTCCAAAACAACAAAAAACAATAACAAAAACCTAGCACATAGCAGATATAGGTATTTCTGTTCTCTTCCTCTTCCTATTCTGCCTCCCTCCTCCTCTTCTTCCCCTTCTCTTCCTCCTATTCCCCTTCCTCTTCCTCCTCTTCTTCCTCTTCCATTCTTTTTTTACGATTCTGACATTTAAGGGCCAAAATTCACTGAGATCAGAAATTCAATTAGCTGGTTATTGTTCTATTACCAAATTTCTACTGCCAGTTTGGAATGGGAAATTCCTTTGACATTAATGAGTAGAATTTCTAGCATGTACTGTCTTTTGAGGTTTTGATCTTAGCCATTTTGACAGGTGTGAGATGGAATCTCAGAGTCGTCTTGAGTTGCATTTCTCTGATGATTAAGGATGTTGAGCATTTCTGCAAGTGTCTCTTGGCCATTAGAGATCCCTCTTTTGTGAATTATTGGTTTAGCTCTGTACCCCATTTTTTGATTGGATTATTTGGTTTGTTGGGGATTAATTTCTTAAGTTCTTTGTTAATTATGAATATTAGCCCTCTGTTGGATGTGGGATTGGTGAAGATCTTTTCCCAATCCGTAGGTTGCCACTTTGTTCTAATGACAGTGTTCTTTGCCTTACAGAAGCTTTTCAGTTTCATAAGGTCCTATTGATTGATTGTTGGTCTTAGATCCTGAGCTGTTGGTATTCTGTTCAGAGAGTTGTCACCTGTGCCAATGAGTTCGAGGCTTTTCCCCACTTTCTCTTCTATTAGATTTAGTGTGTCCAGTTTTTTTTTAATAATTTATTTTTTATTTCTTCAAGTTACATCTCAATCACAATCCCCACCCTCCTCCCCCTCAGCCCCACCATCCTCTTCCCTTCTTTTTTTTTTTTTTTAGTTTAAGGTATCTATTTTTCCCCCCAACAGCTCTCCCTTTCAGTCCAAATAATGGTTCTTTTTATTATAACTATAAATACAATACAAAACAACAGAAATAAATAGACCACGATTATAAGAGTTATATGGCTTAGCATACATTCCCAATGTCCAGTCCATATGTATTTGGCACCTGACTTTAACATTCTACTATCTAACCATCTCCATGAGTTTAAAGTTCTATATCTAACTCAGCTTTCATACTAACTTGCCTCATAATTTTAAAAATATCTTCTTAGATCCAGAACACCCTCTTGATTCCTAAGCAACTCAAAATTTAACTCTGAGACTCTAGCTATCTATTCTTCAACCACCTCAGAGACCTGAGAGGGATAAATATATCTGATTATATAGGAAGTGCAGGGCCTGCAGCTTCCAAAACTAAAAAATGACATACCAGTGGCTGCCTGGACAGTTCCCATTTTCTCTCCATACATTACAGCATCAATCTTCAGCCATTTGGCCCCGTTTCTCTGACAGACATTGGTTGTAGAGCAGGAATTATGAAGGACTTACCTACCCTGTCTTGGCAGAGCTAGGCTGTCGACTTACCTGCTTCCAAGTTTTGTCCTTTTTGGACAGAAGTCTGTCTACAGTTGAAGCAAGTGGTTTTTCTTGCCAAGAGAATGGCTTACCACCAATTTAATCATCTCCCACTGGAGATTCTTCGATGCTCATCTTCTACTTGGAGTAATATAGGGGGTGCTGTCAGGAGCTGACATGTCTCGATATCAAAAAATCTTAAGTTAAGAAAACATCTTTGAATGCCATATTCTGCAGATCTCTTGAGGTTTTTGAAGATGCCCTATCTATCTCTTATATTTAGATAAGCAAACATTGCTTGTCTCTTAGCAACTTGATTTCTGAGTAGCTTAGAAAATAACTGTGATAGACTGTCATAGTAACTCACAAAATGACACGTTTTCATGACTATATTAAGGTCTTAGATCCACTTGGACTTAAGTTTTGTGCAAGGTGATAAAAACATGAGTCTATTTGAATTCTTCTACAAGTTGACACCCAGTTAGACCAGCACCATTTGTTGAAGATACGTTCCACTTTCCATTGAATGGTTTTGGCTTCTTTGTCAAAAATTAAGTGACCATAAGTGTGTGGGCTTATTTCTGGGCCTTCAATTTGATTCCATTGATCAACTGGTCTGTTTCTATACCAGTACCATACTGTTTTTGCTAGTGAGGTTGTGGAGAAAGGGGAACACTCCTCCATTATTGGTGGGAGTGCAAACCTGTACAACTACTATAGAAATCAGTCTAATGATATCTTAGAAAACCTGGAATAACCAGACGGTGGTGGCACATGCCTTTAATCCCAGCACTTGAGAGGCAGAGGCAAGCGGATCTCTGTGAGTTCGAGACCAGCCTGGTCTACAAAGTGAGTCCAGGACAGCCAGAGCTGTTATACAGAGAAACCCTGTCTTGAAAAACCAAAAAAAAAAAAAAAGAAAAGAAAAAAAAAGAGAACCTGGAATAGTACTACCTCAAGACCCAGCCATATCACTCCTGGGCATATATCCAAAAGAGTCCTTACCAAGCCACAAGGACATCTCCTCAACTATGTTTGCCGGAGCTTTATTTGCAGTAGCTAGAAACTGGAAACCACCAAGATGTCCTTTATCCCAAGAATGGATAAAAACAAACAAATAAAACTGTGGTACATTTACACAATGGAATACTACACAGCTATGAGAAACAAGGAAATCATGCAATTTGCAGCCAAATGGATGGAACTAGAAAAGCTCAATCCTGCGTGAGCTAACCCAGACTCAGAAAGATGCACATGGCATCTATTCACTTATAGTCAGATTTTAACCATGTAGTACAGGATAACTATACTACAACCAACAGACTGAAATGAACAAGAACATGGACTTTGTTACTTGCTAGTGGGACACTTTGCCCTAGTGGAGCTGCCATTTAGGCCCCCAGTGCAAGAAGAAGCTCTTATCCCTCTTATAACTGTTGAACTGAGTGGGGCTGATATGTGGAGGCACACCACACCAGAGGAGTAGGATAGGTGGGAAAGGAGGTAGAGGGTGGGAGGGTAGGACCTGGAGGAGGCGGAGGAGGCAGGGAGCCGTGATGGAGATGTAACTTGAATTAATAAATAAATGTTTAAAAAGTCAAAGGTAACAACGACAAAGGAAAATATATTTTATGAAATTTTTAAATTAAAAAATGATCATAGATTGGGCTAGAAAAAATGAGTAGAATTTCCCAGGTTTACAGGTCTGTTGTTGAGAGAAAGATATCACATATTTTACCTCTCTCTGCTATTGTGCATTCAAAATTAGTAACAGATTAGAATCCTGGGACCATAACTGTTATTTTTATTATAACGTTCTTCCTGCACATACTCATTTCTTTGAATCCAGCAATTGGATTTTTGAAATAACTTTTTACAGCACAACAGGTTTTGTAAGAAATTGGTTTGACATTAAATAAAACAAAGTCTTAGAATTTAGATTTCTATATACCCAGCAAGTAAGCTGAAACAAAAACTTCTAGGAAAATGTTTGGTCTCTGTAGTCATTTAAGCACAACTCATTCTCTTGCTACATCTCTACTTTATGGGTAGAATGTCACTCTCTCAGGTGTCATTATTAGAAAAATGGGAATTGTCTTTCCTCTTTAAATTCTACAATAGTCCCACTCTTATTTACTCTGATTTTATTCATCTGCCCCTCATTTACTTTCTTATAAGGATCTGTTTTGTGTTCTCCCATGGATTTCTGCAATAAAATCTGTTTATTACATTGCCCTTTATATCTCCCCACCTTTAAATGTTGTCAATACTTTTTAAGAAACCTTCCATAATAGTACAGATATGTATTAAATTCATGAGTGTGATAAAAACTTTTAAGGTTTCTTTGTCTCCTATTGTTTTGTTTTTCAATATGGTGTATTTACCACCTAAATAAAATATTTCCTCAGAAATCATTGAATTTTAGAATCTGCAGGCCCATGTTTATTTGAACTCACATTTCAATAAAAAGTCTAGTCAGTCTTTGTTCCTAGTTGATTTTGTACATGAAAATTTAGAAGCACTGTGTTACAGGACATTGCTTAGCAAGGTACAAGTGAGCCACTGTATTCTAACACTTGTTAACTTTCCTGTCTCAAATCTCAACATGTTTCAGTCCTTAACCAACTACACTTAGTATATTTGGGACTCCTAAGGTATTGGATTCCACCTTCTTCATGACTGCTTTACTACATACTTGGAATACCCTAGCCAGACATTTGCCTAATATAATCTCTCTTAATCTTTATGACTCACTCAAATTCAGATTTTGTAAATAATTTCCTTGGCATTATGGTACCCAGCTGAGCTACACATGCTTCGTGTTCTCAGACCATTGTACATTATGTATATTTGTTACTTGTTTATATATCACTCTACAATTCATTTATATATATGTGTATCTCATCCTAGAATGTGAGCTCTGTGAAAACAAGGCAAGTTTCTTAGTCAAATTCTAAACCAACTGCCTATCTTGGTACTTGGAGTTGTGCTAGATGTGTTGGTTTACTGTTTACAGACATTAATATGTTTTTCAGTGTTGAGTAAGTAAATCCATGAATGGATGAAATATTTTAGCTTCACAAGCATGAGTGTTTACCTGTGTGCATATAAATACATACTTGAATACTTGAGTGTATAATTACATTTATACATGCAGACAAATGTGTATATATATATTGTCTAATACATATTTTACAATAAGTACATAAAGAAGAACTATTTTCACCTTGATAGGTATTTCAGCTGAGACATAGACACAGGTGAACTTTTCTGTGATTAGGTGGAAGGGCAGAAATGATATGGGAACCATTATTTCAGTTTGAGAGAAACGGACTAAAGAGGTCCTCACACACATCATGGGAACTGACAATTGGCTCTCATCTATGATAAACTATCTTATCACGATCATAGTTCAAGCTTCTTTTATTCAAGTTTAAAGATAGCTAGATGTCAACTGCACATTTTTATTCAACAAAACTAAAACAGCCAAATCAGACTCTGAGAAAGAAGTTCCAACATATATTCATCTAACTACACAGTGATTTAATATAACATGATGCTTAGTTTTATTTTAGGAGAAAATAATTTGACTTTGTAACATATAAAAATATATATTTACCATAAATATGTTGTAGAGTTATAGTATTTTAATTATAAAGAATATTCTCTTTATAAGAACATTAAAGATGTCCAAAAAGCTTTTTGATATAAAATTGACATATGGCTTCATCCTTCCTAGGTACCTGTGCACATCCTCCCATACCTGCACATGAGAGAATTAGCTAAATTACAGTGTTACATTTAATGCAGGTGTACTCAATTTCTAATTATGAGCTTGTCTAGGAAGCTACTTAGAGAAATTCTGCTGTAACTTTTTCTTGCTTGCATCTAAGAGAATAAAGTATGTCAGTTTAGTTCAATGATTTTGCCCTATGTAACCTTTAAAAGAAACCTAACCCACCATGAAGTTTGTCATTTGAGGCTCATGCAGGTCCCCACAGCTGACAAGCACTATACCCAAGGGGCCCTGGATACCTGTTATGTTACTCTGTGGTTAAGCTTCAGGTAGTTTCAGATACTCCATTGATAATGTACCAAGGCCCCTGAGAAAAATGATTCAAAAATCATATAGTTTTTTAATGTTTATTTATTATTTCAGGTTACATCTCCATTATGGTACCCTCTTTCCACCCCTCTCCACCCTCTACCACCATCCCTTCCATCCCACTCCTCTGGAGTGGAGTGTCCTTACATATCAGTCCCCGCCTCAGTTCAGCAGTCATATGAGGGCCAAGAGCCTCCTCATAATCAAATAGTTTTATATAAAAGGATGTAATCAGTGGATAATCTCATTGAAGGCCACTTAATTAAAGTCAAAAAAGAATATTCAAAAGTCTCATTTGAAGATATAAATCTCATTACTCATCTTCATTAGCAGTCATTTTGGTTGCAAGAAAATACAGAAAAAATTAAAATTTTTTAAAGCTTACCTCTCCCGTATTTCATGCTATTACAAAGAAAACTAGGAAGGTATTTAACTATTTTAAAAATACTTCTTAATTTTGAGATTATAAATAATTACAACATTTCTCCCTTCTCTTTCCTCACTCTAAACCTTCCCATTCATTTAAAAATTCTTGGCATCTCCTTTCATGAATTTTTATAGCATTCATATATGGGTATGTATATACATGTATATTTCCAAATGTAACCTGCTCATGATTAAAAATAAACTTGAAAATTACTTCTTAAGTAAGCTATGAGTAAAAAAAATGTTCAATTTTACCCAAATAAATTCTCCTTCCTTGTTTTTGTTATGAATCTCTTGGGGTTACAAGCCATGATATTTTTGGCTAGTTGTTAAAAACTAAAACTGTCCTAAATTAAGACACATGCAACTTCCTTCAGCATTGTGAAATGCTGTTTAAATCGAGGATGGGTCTAATTGTTGGTTCTTCTTGGCTGTTGGTTTGCCAGAGGCCATTACCTATGGCATCTGATCCACAAAATCCTGTTCATTCTTCAGCAATAAAAATGTACACAAATCCATGTTTATAGGTGTGCGAAAACTTCATATATACAAGTATATCCATTGACCCCACATTTTTGTTGAGTCTTCATATAATTTTAGGTATCTGAATATTCTTTTATGGAGAGAAAATCTTATACATTTAAAATGATGACATTTCATATCTAGTTTTCAGACAATACCATCTAACATGTATGCATGTTTTGAAATCCAAGAAATTTAGAGGAACAAATTTATATGAATTTCATTTTAATAGACTGTAATTATGTCTTATCAAAAGCTCGATTTTTAAAATCCTTTATTCTTTGGAAAGATGGTAATTGTAATTGTCTGCTTTCCATGCACTGTAACTTTTAAAAAGTAGAAATTGTAAATATCAGAAATAATTAAGTCTGCTAAATATCTTCAGTCTTTTTCTTTGTGTCTATGATAGAAAAATAAATTGTTGTCATCTAGTTTCTGTATGACAATTTTTTTTCTTTCTAAAGATTGACCTTACAGGGAGAACTTGCAATTCATAATATTTTTAACTACTTATTAGCCACAAAAGGATTCTTTAAAGACTAATTTTAAATATATTTGAGGAGAGGAATATAGTGAGATATTTCTGCTTCCACAGGACTTTGTAGTTTATGACCTAATAGACGAGATCTTTCAATAAGGAAAGTTCACAGATGGCAGCACAGATCATGTCCAAATTTTCTTCATTGCAAGAAGGAAAGATCAATTTTATCCCATTTTTGGGTCATGTTCATGGTGTAATACAGTGCCAGAATGCAAATATTAATTGTGTTTAATGAACTTTGTGAAACTATGTTTTAAAATCTTGGACTCCAAAGCTTAGATTATTATATAAATGTACATTGTGTATAATGTATAACTTTGGATATTTAGAGTTTAAAGGAATATTGACACTTATCTCTACAGAATGTTAAAAATGCACTGTATTTCTTAGAAACATTAGCAGACCAGAGACCCTGATCTTAAGTTCAGAATCCCAATTGTATAGTCAATTTAGATTCCTAAATTTAGTCATCCTAAAATTGCCCTAGTTTTCTGTTTTTTCCTTGTATCTTCTTTTTATTAACATAAACTTCCAAATAACTCTAAGAGATGAAGTTCTTGGTATTTGCTAAGCAGTTTCTCACACTTATTCTCTTTAATTTTCATGGTAATCCTGTGAGGTAAATATTATTATTTTATACTCAGAGGTGAGAATATAAGCTCTGAGGAGCTAAGTGACACAGAAGAAAGATCTTTGCTAGGAAGCATTATATAAGTTAACTATTTATTCTATTCTACTACTTTACAAAATGCATATCAGGTGTCCAGAAATCCTTTAAATTGGACATGGTTTTGCCATTTTATAAAAGAGAAGCTCAAACTCAAAGAGGCTAAAACCCCAAATCATTCAAAGGGATAACTAAGAATCAATACTCACATTCTAACCTAGATTCAGTGAGGTCTTCATGGTACTAAGTGCTTCCATTAACAAACTTTCAGGATTGATATGATAAAGTGAGCTAACAACATTCTAACTGGTGTCTGTAAATATTACTTCATTATATGGGTGAGAAATGACTTCTAATTCTAAGTACTCCATCTTTTCCCCACTATGACCAGGTAACATCAGGTCATAGCAATGGCTTCTATTTATTATCTTTAAGTAAGTCCAGTCTGAGAATTTAGAGCCTACTTGCTTTCATTAATTTGGGTAGCTAAGCCATTAAATTGTTTTTTTTTTTATTTTTGAAATTATAATATAATTACTATATTTTTCCCTTTCATTTCTCCCTCCAAACCATCCTATACTCCCATTCCTGCTCCCCTTCAAATTCACAGCATCATTTCCATTAATTATTATTGGAAGTATATATGTATATACTCATAGGTACATAAATACAACCTGCTCTCTCTCTCTTTTACTTATATGTATGTTTTCAAGGCTGACCATTTGGCCCTGGAAAACCAATTGGTATGTGTTTATCCTGGGAAAGACCATCTCTTTCACTATCAGCTTTCCCCCGTTGCCTAGAGTTCTTCGTGTAAGGTTGAGGCCTCATGGGCTTGTTCTGTCCACTTTGGAATGATCATTGGTGTCCTCCTTCTTCTGCTCATGTTTTGGCAATCATGTTGGTGAGACTTTATGGTGGTAGGCTCTGACATTACTAGGAGACACAATCTCACAGCAAAGTACCTGATCTTAGCAAATTAATAAAATTTGTGATAAAAAGATTTGAGTACAGCAAATTACCTCTGTCTCTACAATCTTTCTGCAATGTTTCCTGGAACTCTTTTGTAGGTGTGTCCTTTGAGATCAGGTTCTACAATTCTGCATTTTGTTTGGTTATAGTTTTCTGTAGGCTCTCTCCAGGAACCAAAGAACACCTAACAAAAACTCCCATAGCAGACATTAGAAGCCATCTTCTGAGCTGTTGGCCAGGGGTGTCCAAGAGACACAAAACATACCGACTATTGCTGTTACCCTTGGTTGGTCCCTTGGGGTGGAAAGTAAGTCTCTATTGTGGAAGACACCATGCACCTCAGAAATGTCGAGAGACCTCAACTGCAACTGGCATCAATATCTCTTCCCTGAGTATTACTAGCTTTCATGGTACCAGAAAGTAGGCAACCAGCCCTAACCAGCTACAATATGTTATGAATCACATCAATGACCAGCATGGCACAATAACCGTAATGGTGCAATAGTGGGACATCTATTTTGGCCATAACCAACAGCTCTCCAATTAAAGTTAAGACCCACTCAAGAAGAGGAAAAATGTGCTAAGTACTGGAAACCTTGCTAATTATTCAGTGCTAGTGAAGTCAAGGTTATTGGAGGAGAATCTACAACCCCTAATTCTAAACCAGAATAAATTCTAGCAACAATCTATAAATATTTGCCCTTACACCCACAGATAAGCACAGTCTTCACCCTTCATCAAGAAAAATGTTCTCAAAATGTAGTTCTGTTAGCTTGGGAAACTGTCTTCCTAGAGTCTCATGGGGAGTATGAGGAGACTCAGTTCTACCATCACTGCCCGCTGAATGCCTCTTGTTCTCAGCATCCTATGGAGAAGGGTCAAAGCTTGACTTCTGTCTTAGCAATTGTTTCCTTAGAAACAAATTAAGCCAATATCTTTAAAACAACTTCCAAAATACAAGAAAACAAAAACAAAACACAACGCAGTAAGACTAAAAAAGGATAAGGTCACATAGTGAGAAATGTGTAATTGTGATCAAAATTGAAAGGAAAAGATAATCATGCTATTCTTTCCACCTCTATATAAGACAGCAAACGAGGTAGTCTCAAGAGTATACCTACACTAGGCGTATGCTATAACTAGACCCACTTCATTTCGGGCTCTGACATTGCTTATAATGACTAAGTGTCAGTGGTCTCCACGTTGCTTAGTAACTGAAGACTTGAGCAGTCATGTGACTTTATAATCATATAAAAGCAATACAAAGCCTACAATCATGTAAAGTCACAAATATATTCAACTTAGTTAATAAAATTGTCCAGTCCTTAGATCCCTTAACAAGTAGTGGTAAGTCAGTCTCCGTCATAGAATTTGTTACCTGTTAGTGGGACACTTTACCCTAGCTGAGCTCCCAAGCTAGGCCCCAGAGCAAGAGGAAGCTCTTAGCCCTCATGTGACTGATGAACTGAGGTGAGGGAGGCTGATATGTGGGGACCCCACACCAGAGGAGTAAGGTAGATGGGAGAGGCTTTAGAGAGTGGGAGGGGAGGAAGGAGGGGGCTGTGATTGAGATGTAACTTGAATTAATAAATATATGCATAAAAAATTGTCCAGTCCTATAGGTCTGGTGGCATGTGCCTTTAGTCCTAGCACTTGGGAAGAAGAGACAAGTGGATTTCTGAATTCAAGTCCAGCCTGGTCTATAAAGGGTGTTCCAGAATAGCCATGGCTACACAAAGAAACCCTGTCTCCAAAAAAAAAAAAAAAAAAAAAAAAAAAAGTCAAAATTTCAAATACTACCTACGTAAAAGATTTCCCCTATGGAATCTTGAGATCAGACATCGGGGTTGGGAAAGGGTTTTTCATTTTATTTTTCTCTGCCTCCACTGTTTACCAGTTGATTGACCTAGAATGCTATCTGCTCTCTGAGCTTCACATAGGACAATGATGATACTATCAACAAAAACAAAGAAAATGACAGACCCTTGCGAAGTGCTGACTGTGAATAGATATAGCTCAAGTCTTTACTTACATTGTGACTTTGATCTTTCTAACTGAGGCAAAGAGAGATTATGTGCCTTGGGTCCTCTAAAAAAAATGAATGGTAAAGTTGAAATTTTTTTCCTCAGGACTCAGACTCCAGGTGTTTTCTTGTACAAGCATTTGTGTTGTCTTTTGGAAGTTTCTGCTTCTGAGCTTTTTTGACTAGATCTACAATGTGATTGATGCATTTCTTTTAGCTGGATATTTTGCAGCAATCTGCCTTAGATAAAGGTTTATTTTAACAGAAAGAACACCACCATAATAGTTCGGATTTTCTGCTTATTGAACAGTGAACTTGTGGGGTACTTTCTGATTCAATGTCAATTTGCTTTTTTATTTCATTGGTTAAACTTCTAGGGTGGGAGTCAGATCCAGGATACTGACCTAAACCTAAGATGGTTATACTTAGTTGTAGGTTTAAGACAATTGTTGCCCCTTAAGTACAAGGGCAAATACACACACACACACACACACACACACACACACACACACACACACAATTTATTTATCTAACATAAATCAAAATAGGGATAAATATTGTTTTTTTAAAAGAGTCTATTCTTGTATGTTGTGGTGATCTAAAGCAAATCAATATTCATCATTGATAAAATTCCTGCTAACTAGTCATGGAAATAACCTTGTTTTACACACTTGATTACCAAGAACATCTAGTGACAACAGCCACGTGGCCAAGCTTAGGATGAAATTGTGGTCATCTGACAACTGAACAACATGCCTTGTGGGCTGGGCTACCTCTATACATCATGTTTTGATTTAATCAAGAAAACTGATCATAGATGAACATAGAGATTGATGATATGAATTCATTTTTACAGTGACTCTCTATCCAAAATCACTCATACAGAATTTCAGAGCTTATTTCTGCCTTGAAAGTAAATCACCTCAATAAAGATTGCTTGGAAATGTTTAAAAATTCACTGAAACATACATGCTTAAATATTTGTATTATGAGAACATAGACATTGGTAATGCAACTTTTCATTCCATTAAATCAGAAATATTAGGGTGGTTGATAAGATCAAATCAGAGTGTACCATAACATTCTTTTAGCCTAATGGAGCAGAGAGCAAATACAGTCAACAGAAGCAGCTTCTGGTAAAAGCAGGAGTAAACATGGACGGGGTAGCCTGATTCTTCGTATGGACTGGCTTGTGCTCTTTCCTCACTGGGTGAGCTTCCGTCAGTTGCGTAGCTTCTTTCAGCCTCCGATGTCTCCTCTGTGTAGTCATGTCATGATCTCTATTGATATTCATTTTATTCATTGTCGTTACTAAAAATTATCTAATAGGTATAGACCTATGTATAGATACTAAGTGGCTTAATACATTTTATCTGTGGTTTTTACGACAGTTATTAACATTACAGAATGCCTATTTCCTCTCATTGAGTATACAAGGAGAGAAATACAAGATGTCTTAATAGATCCCACTCCCCTTAGGACTAATCATTATTACAGGGATGAAATAGCACTACCAGTTTAAGAGGGCTCTTGATTTCTTCCTAAAAGGCCAATTAGAACTTCATTTTGCAGGATGAAAATATGAAGATGTTAATTAGAGATCAATTACTTAAACAGGAAGAAGAGTCTTGGAGATGGTTTGGAATGTCAGACTGCTGGTTCTTTAAGCAAATTATTTCATGTCTCTGCACTTCTTTTTCTGACCAGACAAGAAAGGCCTCTATAATCTACAGTAATCACCTTTAAATTCTTGAGTTTTGCAAAACACCCTGGAGAGAATCCCACCACTAGCTTCTAGTCAGGAGGGGTTACAGATAAGCCTTTCTCTGCCTCCACTCTCAAAACATAAGGGTGCCATGCTTGTCAGTGTTGATTTGAAAGGAGCAGAGTGATTCTGCATCTGGCGTAGGAGAGTGTTCCTTTGGTTCCTGTTGGGGGTCTAGAAGGGCAGCTGCTAAGAAAGCATGGTGCCAAATTACTAGACCCTAGAGTAATAAAACAAAACATAGGATATTTCCTTATGTCTTGACAGGAGTAGAAATATATATGCCATTTTTTTTTTTTTTGTAAGACTACTAAAATCATCCTCGGAAGTTTCTTCAGTACTTCTAACTATGGTAATCAGCTTAATGATTATAAATGCGCCAACTAATGTGTGTTGATTTATGTACTATATATAAAATAACCAGTGTTTTACTTACTTCTAGCAAAATCAAGGCAAATGCCCAGCCCAGAACTGTCCAGTGGAAGGCCCTGCATGGATGCCCGTCCACCACTGTACTGTAAGTTACTTCGGGACTGATTATACTAGAGGAGAATTGTTGCTTTATTATGGAATAACCTTCCTGGAATAAGCTAGAATATGCTCTAAAAGTCTAGAGCAGAGCCAACATTTTGAAAAAAAAAAGTCTTTTCAAATATCAGTGTGTTATAAAGACTCACCATAGTTAAGGAATCTATTTGTTTATTTTTGAGTCAGGAACACTTGCAAAGTACTTTGCTAAATGAGGTATTGAGTGAGATTTGCGTGGTCATTAAGAGGAATATATTTGTGCATGTGTTTTTCCAAATAGCTGCATATTCAGCACTATCTGATCTCAAGAGGCACCAGGGATGATGCTTTCACTTTATCACTGTTTTGTTGACTGCGTAATTGTGATGAGAAAATGGACTTGCAATTTCCAAGTCTCCCTGGTGTAATAATAGACTCTGCATTTGCGTGGACGCTTCTATCTGAGAATTATTCAAGTGTCTTTGAAACAAACAGGTGCTATGTTATTATCCTTGGGTTAGAGATGGAAGACTTAACCACACAGGGAGTAAGAATAGCACATCATTCTTACATCCATGCCAGATATCCTACCTCTCCTTTCATATGCTTGCTCTATTACACTGTGCAGCGAAGTATATGAGAGAAAAGGGATGATTTGTATGATGTTCTCTTACACGCACATTGGCTGATAGAGATGACAGTGGCACGTCTGGGGATTCTCTTTGCGATAACTAATAATTTGTCTGGCGTGAAATAATGTGTGTGATGGGGACAAGGAATCAGAAAGCTACTTTGGGCCATTTCTCTCATCTGACCCTTTCTGTGGGCGATCTAGAAGTGATGAGGCATCTCTCAAACACCTGCATCTATTGTTGAGGTACACACTGATGAAAGGGGCCTCTGGACTGCCATGGTGGGAATAATATGCTGTGGTATAAAGGGAGTAAGCCTAGGAGGGAGTAAGCCTAGGAGAGGCTGCTTTTCATTCAGATCATGGAAAGGACAGAGCTTCCTTCCTTGGCTTTGTTTGTATGTGGAAGGGAGGGAAGATGGGATCACCTTTAATGAAAGGAATGATAAAGCTAAAGTTTGGAGGCATTCCTGCTGTGCAGAAGCAGGTTAGACTTGCTAGAGACTTAAAGAATAAAGATGTCACATTTCTGTGAGCAGATGGCCAGAGGGGAGCACAGGGACTCAACTGCTGCCAGTGAGAAGATGAGTTTTAATAATTTTAGTTCTTCATCAGTCACTCCATTTATTGTGTCCCCAATAATATTATCTTACAACTACCGATTCATATGTCTGTTTACTCAGAGAGACTGCATGCTCTTCAGGGTCCTAATGTAAATTCCTAAGTAAATTATTTATTATAGGAGGGGTGACTCAGGTGACTGAAGCTGAGATCTGAATCTTGAGTATGTGGTTACATTAGCAAGTGCTCTATTTGAATGTGGGCTTTGGTATGCTTTTATGTTACTCAAAGATTTCTTTATGAAGAGGACCCTTCCTGCTGTCTGATCAATTTGGGCTGAGTTTTCATTCTGGAATCAATATAGCTTACAGATGATTTCTCCACTAGGCTATTGGTGTGTTAGATTGAGATTGTTATTAAATCAGCAGTATTTGATTTTAGATGGATCCATTTGTGCTTTTCATCTCACAGAGTCCCACCAAATGTGCATTCTGAGAAATGTATCTTTACATTAGACAAAATTTAGTAATTCTATCGACTTATGAAAATTTATGGTGATATAATCATGAATTAAGTAGTGTCCCTTTTCTTCTAATCTTTAATAAATTAGTGTCCTTGTTCCATCAGATATACTCATGTGTAATATCCTAAGGATCTCTTTTTCTATCTGAAGTCCAAAGTAAAGGAACCCTGGCAGTGTTGTTGGAATATGGTCTTTGAAGTTACTGAGATAATTTTCTCTTTTTCATTAGTGCTCTCAGAAGCCAGAAGATTCCAGGTTAGGTCTTCCTATTGCAGGATCTTAAGAAATAAGTAGATGACTACATTTAGACTCTTCCTGTACATCATGAGCCAGTGATGCTAACTCTAAAATCTAGTTATTGTCTGTGGTCAGATGAAAGCCTCAGAAACTAAATGTGTCTTCTGCTTTGGGGTTAGGAGTCACTGGCTTCATAAATTTCCCCCATTATATTTAAAGGTAATCATATCACCTAGCAAGAAAGATACCTTCTGGAAGATCAAGGCAGTGTTTATTGATTTGCTTCTCTGCACATAACCCCTCTAACCACAGAAGTAGCCGTTCCATGGCTATGTTTGGATTGCTTAAACCTGCTCTACCAGTTACCAACTGATTTCCCTGGCAGATACTCATAGCAGTAAAGATAGATGGATTCTGGCTTCTGAGAATTTGCTATGTGTTCTAAGGAGATACAAGACTGGTGGGCCTTACTACCGACTCAACATGAACAACAACCTGTTCTTTGAGAACTTTAGTTGTTGAGAATCTTGGAACAGACCCCTCTATGGTTTATTTATGCAGAGATCTGACTCTGCAAAAAGGTCCTGATGATGAATAGATAGTCATAAAGTTATCTGTCCCCTCAAATTATTGGTCCTATTTATTTACTAGGGGTTTTGGGTTTTTCTGTTTACCTTCAGCCAAAAGAAAAACAGATCATCAACAATAGTTATTAAGTCTCCAACCCTGTTCACCAAACCTCATGTAATGAAGAGCCTCAGACAGAATTTTCCAGAAAGCTCAGATTTAAAATTTTATAATAGACTATTAATTTCACGGATCTGATACTTTGCAAAAGATGGATATATAAAAGAGCCACCAAAGATGAATTTGATAATGGTGTATTTCATGATAGAGGAAAATATTGGTAGTTAACTATGTCATTAGCTCACACAGTTATATAACAAAATCTGCAAGTAGGTGAAACTGTTTTGGCATTAATTTTCGTTTTGTTATCTCCAAGGAAAAAGTGAAATTCATAACTTTGTATTTTTAAGAAAATGTCTCAACTGTCTCAAATCCTGTGAGACTGAACTAGGTTATAAATAAATTAATATATACTTACATAATAAAAGAATAGTCTCTATTATCTTTTTTAAAATAATTTATTTTTTATTTCTTCAAGTTACATCTCAATCACAATCCCCTCCCTACTCCCCCCTCCAGTCCCACCCTTCCACCCTCCTCCCCGTCAACCCCCCATCCTCGTCCCTTCTTTTTTTTTTTTTTTTTTTTTAGTTTAAGGTATTTCTTTTTTCCCCCCAACAGCTCTCCCTTTCAGTCCAAAAATGGTTCTTTTTTTATAACTATAAATACAATACAAAACAACAGAAATAAATAGGCCACGATTATAAGAGTTATATGGCTTAGCATACATTCCCAATGTTCAGTCCATATGTATTTGACACCTGACTTTAACATTCTACTATCTAACCATCTCCATGAGTTTAAAGTTCTATGTCTAACTCAGCTTTCATACTAACTTGCCTCATAATTTTAAAAATATCTTCTTAGATCGAGAACACCCTCTTGATTCCTAAACAACTCAAAATTTAACTATGAGACTCTAGCTATCTGTTCTTCAACCACCTCAGAGACCTGAGAGGGATAAATATATCTGATTATATAGGAAGTTCAGAGCCTGCAGCTTCCAAAACTAAGAAATGACATACCAGTGGCTGCCTGGACAGTTCCCATTTTCTCTCCATACAATACAGCATCAATCTTCAGCCATTTGGCCCTGTTTCTCTGACAGACATTGATTGTAGAGCAGGAATTATGAAGGACTTACCTACCCTGTCTTGGCAGAGCTAGGCTGTCGACTTACCTGCTTCCAAGTTTTGTCCTTTTTGGACAGAAGTCTGTTTACAGTTGAAGCAAGGGGTTTTTCTTGCCAAGAGAAAGGCTTACCACCAATTCAATCATCTCCCACTAGAGATTCTTCGATGCTCATCTTCTACTTGGAGTAGAATAGGGGGTGCTGTCAGGAGCTGACATGTCTCGATATCAAAAAATCTTAAGTTAAGAAAACATCTTTGAATGCCATATTCTGCAGATCTCTTGAGGTTTTTGAAGATGCCCTATCTATCGCTTATATTTAGATAATCAAATATTGCTTGTCTCTTAGCAACTTGATTTCTGAGTAGCTTAGAAAATAACTGTGATAGACTGTCATAGTAACTAACAAAATGACATGTTTTCATGACTATTAGTTTCCGTTTCTTAATTATCCTAAACAGTTTATGTCAGTTGGTAGCAAGAGGTCAAAACTTTGCATTTCATTTTTAAGTATTACTATGAACAATACCTTTAAGAAGCGTTACCCTTAATTTTGTATCAATATACAAAGATCAATACAAATGTGGCCAAATATAATCTTAATTTTTATCAATATACAAAGATCAATACTGATGTAGCCCAATACAATCTTAATTTTACATCAATATACAAGGGTCAATACCATTGTGGCCAAATATAATCTTAATTTTGTATCAATATACAAGGATCAATGCCGATGTAGCCCTATACAATCTTAATTTTGCATTAATATACAATGATCAATACCAATTTAGCCAAATATAATATTAATTTTGTATCAGTATACAAAGGTATAAGGCCATATTCAATAATCTGTCTTTTTTTCTTGATCTTTCCTATACTATGTCTATGTCCCATTTTTCTCAAGTCTGTTCACTCCTATATAGGAGAGAAAGAAGGATACAGAAAAGAAAAAGAGAGAAGTCCCTGGGTCTAACCTCCAAAACCCATGCATTTTTTATTTTTTATTTTTTTTTAGTGTAGTTGGTTCTCTTCTGCACTCCTGTTCCACTGTCCTGGTGTGTTTTAGTGTTCTACTCTGCAGTAATTATCATTGGAGTTTATTACTTTGTGTGGAAATGTTTTAGTCTCCATATGTGCATTTGCCTCAATTTTGTTTTAAATCTACATCATTTGCTGTTAGTTTTACTAAGAAGTGTTCTACATTAGAACAGATTTGTAAATGTCTCTCATCGATTACAAACTGCTTTGAAGATGGCTTTTATCACTGTCCAATCTCTGTTTGGATATTCTATCCTTTAATTTATTATTTTTATTGTTTTTGTATACCACACCTATGTAGTAGATCTGAGATGATTCCTTCTAGTGACTTCCTTTTTAGTCCAGACTATAATTTTCAGATGGGGTTGAACCTGAAGAGTTTTTTTTTTTTTAACCCTTGTCATTGTACAGATACACAGGTGCAATTATACTTCTAGAATAACTGCAAATGTGCATTCTAGTAAGGAGCATGGTGATTTATCTCATGTATGGGCACATGTATGGAAACAGCAGGCATTAGAACTACACTCTTTCTTACCCTGCACAATAACTGGCTCAGTGCCCTGTTAGTTTGTATGACCATGAATAAGATATCAGTACTTATGACTCTCTGCTACTTCTAAATAGTTGAGAAAATATCTATGTATCCTGGGAGTTAGGCAGAGACAAGTAGATTTTCAAAAAATGAAGTTGGCTAGAAATCAGCTCTTGGCATGTGACAATCAAGAATTTGAACTTAACCAATTGCAGGGAGGTTGAGTGGCTTTTTAGGGCATTTCTATACACTGTTTGGTATGGATATGGTCTGTATATGTACTTGAATGTATTGAGGAACACCCTTAGTCAAATCCTTGATAACTGGACTTTACCTTGATGTTGCTTAGAGATGACTGTAATATGTGATTGGACAAATAGAAAATAACTATAAAGGACCTGGCTAGAACAATCGCTTCTTTACACATTTCTGTTGGTTATTAAAACTTGAAAAATAGTGTTAAGAAAACATTGTTTTAACTATCCTAGACCGTTTTAGACGGTTGGTATCAAGAGGTCAGAGCTTCACATTTTATTTTTAAGTATCTCTAGGTATGATACCATT
>CAJQZJ010013817.1:1783723-1804437 GCA_907164525.1 Lophiomys imhausi | reverse complement strand
AGGTAATGCTTAAAAATGCAATGTAAAGTTTTGGCATTTTGATAGCAACTGTCACAAACTGTTTAGGATAATTAAGGAATACAAACTAGGCACTGTGATGGAGATGTAACCTGAAGTAATAAATAAACATAAAAAAGAAATGCAAACTAATAGTTATTCAAACAAGTCATTTTGCTAGGTACTAGCATAGCTTATCACAGATGTTATCTAAGTTAACTGGAAATCAAGTTGCTAAGAGACAAGCAACATTTGCTTACCCAAATATACCAATATAGATAGGTGGTCTTCAAAAACCTTAAGAGATCTGTAGAATATGGTATTCAAAGATGTTTTCTTAACTTAATATTCTTTGATATTAAGACATGTCAGCTCCTGAGAGCACCCCCCTATTCTACACCAAGTAGAGAATGAACAGCAAAGAATCTCCATTTGGGTGCAGTTACATTAGTGGCAAGCTTATCACTGGGCAAGAAAAATCCCTTGCTTCAACTACAGACAGAATGCTGTCCGAAAAGGACAAAACTTAGAAGCAGGTAAGTTGACAGCCTAGCTCTGCCAAGACAGGGTAGGCAAGTCCTTCATAATTCCTGCTTTACAATTAATGTCTGTCAGAGATACTAGGACAAAAGGCTGATTATAGATGCTCTAATGTATTGAGAGATATTGGGGACTGTCCAGGCAGCCAGTTGTCTGTCATATCTTAGTTTTGGAAGCTGCTCACTCTGCACTTCCTGTATACTCAGATATATTTATCCTTCTCAGGTCTCTGATGTGGTTGAAGACTAGATAGTTACAGTCTCACAGTTAAATTTTAAGTTGTTTGTGATTTTTTTTTTACAATTAGGTAAATATTAGAAAGTTAGAATATTGTACCCTGAGTACAACAAATTTTGGTTATTCTCTTATTTAGCACATTATGAGTTATAACAGATCCTCAAATTTCTCAATAGATGGCAGGAAACAACATGTGTCAATAATACATACACTTTGTGACTCATAATAAGAGAGCTATAAATTTTCCTCCTCCACTGTTGTTTTTTTTTTTCAGTGCTCCTTATGTCACTTAAATTTGCATAGAGCTAACACACCCAGACCATGACACTCAGAAACACACAGTCATCATAAAATCCCCTTGTGTCTGCTCTGAGGGAGTCTTCAGAGTTCCCATGAGGACAGAACCATTGACTAACTCTTCTGCTGGGAAATTGGACCCATGATGGTTCTGATAAATATTACTTTTCCAAAGACTGGGCACAATTTTTATTTTTCAGGGCACAGTTTTCATACTATGAACAATCTCTTTATGGAATAAAAAGTTAAGACATTATGGGATGATCAGAATTTTAGGAAAATTACAGAAAATTACAGCATACAGGACCTTAAATTGGTGGGCACTGGAACGAGAGTGTATCTGGCCATATGGGCAGCAGTCATGGATTTGAAAGAGAATCTCAGGGGGGAATTTTCTCAGGAAAAAAAGCCCAATGAACTTTAACAAACGGGAGCTGTGGATAGCTCTGGTGTCAGTTTTACTGTAGTCATGGGTTGGACATCAAGAAAAAAATGGGGGAGATGGCACCGATACATAAGGAGGGGCATTGGTACATGGAGATGATAAAAATGCATCCTGAGATAACACACATAATGCCTAGTGAGAAGAATAGGAGACATAGAAGCCTATAGGGAAGTAAATAAATCCAGAGGTGTGAATATCTGAAGGTAAGAGGTAGAGTGTTCATCAACTATGAGGAAACCAAAGGCGGGCACCATAAAACTATGCTCAACCAAGTTGAAGCTCAGTCTTCCCAGCTTCCTCTCTTGAGTACATTTAAGTATTTTGCTTCCAGTTCTCATTTTATGCAACCTGATTGATTTTTGGACCTCACAATCCAAGTGTTTTCTTTTGCCATCCTACAAATATTTGCTAAAATAGAGAAACAATGTGACTTTTTAAAATGCTTATTTATTACTTCAAGTTACATCTCCATCACAGTCCCCTCCTTCCACCCTTCCCAAGCCCACCCTCTCACCCTCTCACCCTCCCACCCTCTTTCCCTTCTCCCACCTCTCCTACTCCTCTGGTGTGGGGGTGCGCTATATAAAACCCCCTTTCAGTTCAGCAGCCATATGAGGACTAAGAGCTTTCTCTTGCACTGGAAGCCTACATGGTAGCTCTACTAGGTAGGGCAAAGTGTCCCACCAACAAGTAACAAATTCTCTGTTCCTGTTCCTTTCAGTCTGTTGGATGTAGGATAGTTATCCTGTACCATATGGCTAAAATCCAGTTATAAGTGAATAGATGCCATGTGCATCTTTCTGAGTCTGGATTAGCTCACTCATTATGAAGTTTTTTAGTTCCATCCATTTGGCAGCAAATTGCATGATTTCCTTGTTTCTGATGACTGAGTAGTATTCCATTGTGTTAATGTACCACAACATTTTTATCCATTCATCAGTTGAGGGACATCTGGGTTGTTTCCAGTTTCTAGCTATTACAAATAAAGCTGCTATGAACATAGTTGAGGAGACATCCTTGTGGTTTTGTGAGGAATCGTTTGGATGCATACCAAGAAGTGGTATGGCTAGGTCTTGAGGTAGAGCTATTCCAAGTTTGCACTCCTACCAACAATGGAGTTCACCCTTTCACCACAACTTTGCCAGTATGTGCTATCATCCGAGTCTTTGGGCTTAGCCATTCTGACAGGTGTGAGATGGAATCTCAGAGTCATTTTGACTTTTAAAGACACTTTTTCTGTCTGTATTTAGGAGTGACTTCTCAGTTTATCTCAGTCTAGGATATAGGTGTTACAGTGTTTAGGACATTTTGTGTACTTATTATCATTATCTATTAATATTCTTTGTTTTTTCATATTACCATGGACTATGTAGGTCACCCATTTAAAAAGAAAAATTGAGTTATATTCCTTAGTTCATTCACAGAATTGTACAAGCTTCACCACAATAAATTTTACAACATTTTCAAGACCCTCAGGGAAATTTACACCCTGAAGTAGGCACCCTTTTTCATTGCCTCTCCTCTCCAAGAAATCATGGATCTATTTATTTTACTCCACCCAGATTTGGCTAATTCAAGATAATTACTAAGTTAGACTTGTATATATTCAGTCTTCTGTAACTGGCTGCCTGGACCTTTTTGTATTTTCAGTGTTCTTGTGTTATTAGATGTATCTATCCTTTATTACTTGTTTGGTGGATAATTGTCTGCTATCTGTTATATGTTATATAACTATTTGGTTATTTTTAATCCATTTGCCAGTTGACAGATACAATAACTGCTTGTATTTTTGGATATCATGAGTAATAACATGAATATTCTTATGTGAGTTTTTTTGTGGTCATGTGTTTTCAATTTTATTGGGTATTTACAAAACTATTATTACTGGGACATATGGTGATTTTATGTTTAATGTTATGAAGAATTTCCAAGCTATAGTCAAATGTTGTTATATTATTTTATATTCTCATGAACAACATATGAGTGTTTTGTTTTTTATTCATTCTTATCGATTCTTGTTATTGCCTACCATTTCATTGTAGGCATAATAATCTTGCTTTAGTCTTGGTTTGCATTTATCTAATAGTTACCAATGTTAAGTATCATCTAATATACTTAGTGTCCATATGTTTATTCTCATTGTAGAAGTTTCTATACAAAATCCTTTTTTCCATATGTAATTATTTTAAATTATTGAGTTGTAAAAATCCTCTTATGTCCTTGAAGTTTTATTATCATAATATTTTCTGTTCAATTCTCTTCTTTCTTTAACCACTTATTGGCACTGTTATCTGAACTACTAATTTTTAAATCTTAATGAACCTTAATGTATCTTTTTGAATACATCACTTTAATGAAATCTATGTCTAACTCAAGGTTACAAAACTTGCTCTGATATTTTATTCTCAGAATTTTATAGTTTTATCTTAGATTTTTCTCTCTGATAAATTTTGGAGTTCAGTTTTGTATATGCTAAGTGCAGATATCAAATTTTGTAGCTTTCCTTCTTGAAATAAATCTATTTCTTCCTCACCTAATTGTCTTTATACTCTTTGAAAAACTGCTAAGTTTGAACATCTTTATGGACTTCATTCTATTGTACTGAGTTTCTGTCTATCCTTCTATGTGGAATAAGCTGAGAATCATTTAGAAGAAATTATATAGTGTTGAGGTCAACAGCACCAACATTTTAATGCTCACACGTTGTTTGATCCAAGTCATAAAGCTGGTGAGAGAAAGGTGATTTTAACAAAACCTGCTAGACTCCAAAATCATTCCTTACTACAACACTCTTTTTTAGTGATGAGTATGTTCACTGTTTGCCCTGCTTAAGTTTTTTAGGCACATGTGTGTGACTATTATGACCCATAATACCTTATTTCCAACCATATTTAAGTACACCTTTAATAATCATAGCTGTCTTTTTACCTAGCCATTCATATCATTTACCATTATATGAATTGGATTATAAGAGGAAAATACACAGAAATTAATAGAAGGGCATCAATAAAACATGTTGTACTAGCAGCTAAAAAAAAAAGAAGCTACCAGTGAGTAAAGAATAAGGTACTGAAAATCAAATACAAGCTCTTCAAATCTCATAAGTAGAGATTGGTCTGTTCCATTCATATATTTTAATGTTCATAAATATTGATCACAAATCAACACAGGCAAAGCTAAAATTATACATAAATTTTCTGAAGAAGAAATTAGAATTGCTGTTGTGTTGTCTAAGTACAGTCACTGGTACCATTCCTCAAATTTAAGAAAAACTGCTCTATCTAAATGTACACAATGCTCCATTTTCAGGAAGACTAAAGCTTATAAACTATTTAGTTAATTCTGATAGACTGGAAGTATGATTCAAACATACACAAACCCCTAAGGAAGTGAATTCTTGCATCCAATCTGCATAGCTGGTGTATATAGACAAATTTTATTCTAGCAACAAAGCTGCTCTGGCAAGAGATCACATCCAAAAACATTCTAGGTCTATGTGTTACAGCAGGAATTCAGACACACTAGATTACAATATGATCTGGCTGGAATACAGAGATGCCTTTAGTACATACATTTAATTCCAAACAATGAAGGTAAGGTTAGATTATTATAGGTTTGAAAGTGATGTCTAATTGAGGGGCAGACAAAGTGATGAATCAGAGAAAGATTTGACAGAATGAATTAGAGATAGGATGTACTGAACTCTCAGGGCAGGACAGAGAGGATACTTAAGAGCAGTGTAGAGAGAGAAAAGAATTTTTTACAGGATTTTTAAAACCGGGACAGTTTTACAGAGACAGGTTGCAGAGAGAACAAGCTAGACACAGGTGAAGACAGAATGAGTTAGAGAATGAGAAGGAGCCAGAAGATTAAAACATATTGTCAGCATTAGTTTGAGGCCAGGGAGAACAATTCAGTCAGAAGCCAGTTTTAATCAGTCAGCTTGGAGAGGAGTTTGGGCCAGAATAGCTGAGTTGAACCATCCAGCAAGAGTTCAGATAGATAGAAAGACTTGGGAATGACTCTCATCTCCTCATCTGAGGAAATAAAAACATTAACAGGGGTACTGGGTTGAATTTGTGCTTTAGCCAGCAGTGATCTTGGGGGGCAGACAGATGATGTTAGAAGAGGGACCTTGATGATGTGGGCAAGGTTCACTTTGGGTCAATACTGTCACTTACTACTAGCATTGTGCTGATATGTGTTGACATTACATAGGATTTGTAATGAAGCTTAATATTTGTTCAACTGAGCCTTTTACCCATTACTAAAGAAGAGTCTGTTGATGTAAGGGAATGAGTTTTGAACTCAAACAAGATTGCTGAAGTCTTTCACGAGCTTTATAACAGAGAAAATGTATCACACTCTCTTTGCCTCCCTTTCCTCTTTAACAAATAAGTATAGCCATTAATACATACTTAGCTTTCAAGAATTTTATTTCAAAATTAGAGGTAACACATGAATGTGTCTAACTAAGTTCCTGATAAATACACACAACAGCCTAATTTTTCCTTCATTGTGATATTATCAACAATGAAGATATCTCAAAGTGGTTTTAGTTTAAGCTCTAATGACTCTCAAAGATACCTAAGCAATGAAACATGATGAATTAGTCTATTTTCAATTTATCTCAGAGAGTCTAGGGTGTAACTGGAAATACAAAGTTTGAAAATGTAAAGGGATTAATTTACAAATAGTATAAAGTTTTTTTTTCTGATAGTGATTTATTTTACAGTTTCTATAACAGTGAAAGTCTTTTCTGAATTAAGTACCATTGTTGTGTTTGTATTGGCAACTTAAGTTAGAGAACTATTCCCTCTCATTTGTTGAAAGAGCCTTTAGAAACATGAGTGGTTTGGATATGGAGCACACAGCACAATATAAAATTGTGGGAGCATTGTTCTGGATGTAAATCTCATCTGTGTCTTAAGAACACTCCATGTGCCTCTCTCTCACTGTCATCTGCTTTCATGTTTGATGGTGTTATATCTCTATGGAAAAAAGGACAGACACATGGAGAGTTTTTGATTTGCATATTGATGACTATGCACAGACCAGCTAGAGATAAGGGGATGGGAATGACAATTCTCCTAATGAATAAGCCCACTGAAAGCTGAAACTTGTAAAACCATAGGACAAAGGAAAGGGAGTATACTCTTGATAGGACTGATTACATATTTTTATGAAGAATATACCTTTGTGATGTTTTTGTACCTAGCATCAATTTGGAAAAGGTTAAAGCTAGGTAATGTTAAACACCTGAGCGGGACAAAACCAACACAGAAGCTTCTTTTCTGACTCCCTGGGACCTGGTTTCTTATCTGATGGTCTGTGCTGCCCTTTGGATTGTGTTCCAACTTGCCTCATTAGATTTAGCCTGAGGTATTCCAGACAAGTGAAGCTATTCCAGGAAGCCAGGCCAAGCAACAGGCAGCTTCTTACTACTAGTGCAGAGCAGGAGTCAATGCCAAACCTCTTGAAGCAGCCTCCAGCTACTCTCAGCCTCAGTGGAACTAACTTGTATGTAGTAAGTATTTGGACAAACTCTGGCCTGCAGTAAACTTGTAATGGCACTTAACATTGAGACAGAACATTAATTGCTGCAGTTCTTCAAGGAGGTCCTGCTGGGCAGCTGGCAATGTTTGCCTAGTCTAAAAAGGCCCCAAGGCTCCACTGATGGAGTGCTTCTCTGCCTTCACCAATAAAAAGTACAACAAATGCATCTAATCAAAAAACACAGGTTGTATGGAGATATTCAGTTCTTGTAACAATTATTCCTCCACTCTTCCTTTACCTGCTGACCCATGTATATTCCAACACCTCCTAACAAACACCTAATTAAGAAGTTAATGCTATTTGGATTGGATACACCTCTCAATGTATGGGAAATAAATGTGATAATTGATTTTCATGTCTATTTGAAATTGCATTTTGGTGAAGCAAATATTTTGCATAATTGAATATCCATGCCTTAATTAAATATATACTATAAATCCACTTTCTTAACCGATGTGCACAGAGCTGGTTTGCTTCTGCAATGAATTTGGTCACACACCATTGTTCTTTAGGTAGTGTCAGCATTTTCATTAAAAGCTGTGCTCTATTTATAGCCTGGAAGCAGAAATGTGTTCTGGGCTAAGATTTCATGTACAAAATGTTTGTCCAAAAGCAGTTTTGTAAAGTACACATAGGTGGGAGTTGTATGACCATGTGAAATCTTGAGGTTTATAATGAAACCTGTGAGAAACTGACAGAATCTCCTTTATTCCTGCCCACTGTCTATGAGGATAGCACATAGGAACTGGGGTGGGAGTTCGGCTAGTTCTCTGCCACTAAGCCAAAAAGTCAGAGTTCTTGGATTTCACTTCTGATTATTGTATTTGATACACCCAGAAGCAGCATGGGGTTTGTGGTCACTTTGAATGAAGCTACGATTCCATCTCTACTGCTTACATGATTTGGGGGATTTCTTATGCCCTGTGGGTTAGCAGTATGAATTCAATGAGATGGTGCAAGTTTGATTCTAGCATGGTATTCATTTCTTTCTTATATGATATTCAGGGTTTTAGTTTTCCTCTGTTAGTAAGATGCCTTAGCCTGAAAGGTTATTTTTTAAATGAATAATTTTTCTAAATATATGTTGCCAAGACAAAATATTCAGAGAAATGATACAGTTAAGTCTACTCCACCTCTGAATAAGGCAATGTGTTCTATACAATATTTGAACACCTCACATAATTTTAGAGTGGTTTAAAAGTCATCACCTTTGTCCCTGTAGTTCCCAGACTAGGGGTATTAACTGCCTTATTCTGTGTGGACCAAATGAGCCACAATTGCCATAGTTAACATGAACTGACATTTGGTAGGTATATGGATAAGGAAAGCTCCTGACAATAGACATGTGGCCTCTTCTAGGAATCAGCAAAGCATGCTGTTTACATCTACCTATCTGAAGAAGAGCCATGTAAAGAGTGAGAGTTCCATATTTCTTGTTTTCAGAACTGTTGTTTCCTATAGCTAGTTCATTATAGCAAAATACCCTGTTTAGTTTGTACAAACATAGCTTTTTATTTCTATTATTTCTGCCTATCTTATTTCATTCATGAAACAATTTCTCCTCCCTTTATCCTTAATTAATTTTGTGCATATGTAGAACCTTTATCCTTAATTAATTTTGTGCATATGTAGAATATGCCTACAATGTCCTAGACGCTATCCTAGAAACTATAAATTCAAGTGCTACAAGGAAATGGACTTGGTCCCTTTCCTCACAGAAGAAACAGCAATATAGTAAGTAATTGTAATTGTAAAGATAAATAAGTAATTGGGATAATTACTATGAAGAAGATATATACCTATTTGAAAAGAAAATGGTATATAGAGATATATCTAAACAGAATGCTAGTTAAACTTATATTTGAAAAGTAAACGAAACACATACAAATCCATATAAACACACACAGGGAGTGAGTGAGAGAGAGAGAGAGAGAGAAAGAGAGAGAGAGAGAATTGAGAGTATATATTAAAACATGTTACAGAAAGTTACAGTTCTGAAAAACTGGAAGGCCACAATGCAGAGCAAAGAACAGACTAATGGGAAGCAAGGATGGAGAGGGTGATAGAAGGCACAAGCCAAAACATGTTCAGAATTTCACTGAAGTGTTATAGATAATTTGAACAGGGTGTAGTGGCTCAGGAAATGTGGTTATGTTTGAGTTTTGAAGTTATTGTTCTGGATACTATATAAAGAACTGACAGGAAATGAAAAAATAAGTAGTAGATGGTATCATTTAAAAAATAAAAACCATTTGCAGAGTTTTTTTTTTTGTTTTGTTTTTTGCAGAAATCCAGAAAAAAGATAGTTGTGTGAATTATCTTGGTGGTGGGAGATGAACAAATGTGTGATATTTGTGGACAGATATTCCAAAACATGGAATGATGATACAAGAAAGCAAAAAGAGGAAGTATGCTGTCAGATGAACTCTGGGTCTTTGGTGAAGATTCCTTTTTAAGAGTAGTAGTGGGAGGACCATGAAATTTATTCTGAACAGAACAAGTTTGAAGAGTCTTTAAGACAGCGGCACAGATAGCAAGTTGAATATGAAGAAGAATTTTGTGTTTTTTTAGTATAAGCCAAGAATATTTAAAAGTTGATGAAACCGAGAAAGCTACAAAATGTCCCTACCAGAGAAGTGGGTTGGAAGGGATAGGGAGTAGAGGATGGGAGGGCGGGACTGGGAGGGGTAGAAAGAGGGCACTGTGATGGAGATATAACCTGAAGTAATAAATAAACATTAAAAAAAGAAAGCTACAAAGTAAAGAACAAATACACAATATATGAGTTAACAAGGGTGTCGTGGTATAGAAGTTTCAATAAAGTAACAGTGCTGAAGAGCAGGTTAAATGATCATTATATGTGTTTTGCTCTAATACAGCATACTCTTTGTTGAAAACTGTTTATGTGCAGTATCGAGAACAAGAGGTAAAATATATAATAGATGAGTCCTAATTAATAACAAACGCTTTCCTGAGAAGACAGAATTGATGAGAGTTAAGGACTGTGAAATGGTTGGTACTAAATATTTAAGTGCAGATAGGTGCAGCTAAGTACTTGAAGTTAAAAGTAAGTTGGGATGTTCCTGTGGGGAATTTAGGCTTTGAGTAGGATGGCTTCTGTTTACTATGTGAAATAGGAATGAGTGGGCTTGAGTGCTGAGAGTGAGAGAAGTGGGGAGAAGAAGGAACCAGATGGTAGAAATATTAGTATGAACAATAGCAGTATTAAATGTCTAGAGGAGATAAATGCAGCTTCCTAGGATGTGCTCAAAATGAAAGTCAGGGTTTCCTCTCCCACCTGTGGACAGTGTTGTCAGAACAAATCACTACATGGTGTGGTCTCTTTGCTTTGATTTCTGTTAGCTATTGTACAGCTCTCATGTGCACCATCTCACGGTACCCTCAGGCTTACCTCATTTGGCAAGATGCTCTAGCTGTTAAATGGGTTTGTCTAGTTTTTTTGCAACCACAAAGTGCACCTCAAGAATAAAGAATGTCTTCAATATCTAATGTAGATATCACATTCATAATAAAGATTACCAAGAATTACTAAGCTGGTAAAACTAAAATCAGGTCAGACAAAGGTATAATTTATTGTGCATAAAGACAAGCAAAGCAACAATAACAGTTCACCAAACACCATGAGAACTCAGAAATATGGATGGTAAGGAACTCTGCAGCATAATTTATAAAGGAAAACAGAGGAAAGATTCTGATCCTCTTCATGATAAGCAAGTATTCATGATCACTCCTTTTAAGACAAACAAATACCTACACTTGTCAACTGCTGGTTGTCTGATTTTACTGAAACATACAGATACTAGTACAAACTTGTGTTTTGTTTATGGTCAAGTTATCTTTTAGCCATCATTAATGAACAAAATAAAGTAGTTTATTAAGCGCATGCCAAATATGGGACATTTCTTGTGGGGAAGTCAAGACAACGACATTTATCTTTTTACAGTGTGGTTTTATATAATGAAATATAGGTTTGACAGTCATTGCTTTGTTTAATTAAACAGTGACTACTTTCTCTTCTTTTAGATCTACTCTGTGCTGTCTGTTGAGGTTGTTTTTATTTCCAGACCCCCATTTAAGCCCTACAGGACAGATAATATGGGAGAATACTTGACTCTTATGAACTTCCCTCATACTCTGATTTCTTCTGAGAAGCAACTGAACCTTCTTAACTTTCTTTTCTGAAAGGGCTTCACCTGTTCACAATGCTTGGTAGACATTCTTAATATTGAAAACTGTGAAGTTCAGAAGACAGTCTACATCAGAGGGATCTTCTGACAGCCCTCACTGGGAGGTGTGTCCATTCTCAGCTCTCTGTCACACTGTTGACCAAGTGGCTGGAACTAGAGTTGAGGATTTGGGTGAATGCTTGCCTCTGTCACCATTCTCACATGATTCATTATTCCCATCAGATGGAAAATAAACTTATCTCCATTTTCATTTCTTACCTGTGCTAGAAACAGGACATTTTAACTGGCTCCTCTTATTCATACACTTCTCCCCACAAGTCAATGCATGAGCCAAACAGTCTGAAAAACGCAACTCTTACCATCTGACTTCCCTCTTCCCTCAAACCTTCCAATAACTTTCCATCTCACTCACATGCATTTCATGCTGTCTGCAACTACTGACTTCCTCCAGTTCAGAGGGTAACAGCCTTTCCCTGAGTGTCAACTCGGTATCTTAGTTCTCAAGATTTCAAGAGTCCCTGCCTAAGGACATTTGCTACCACTGTGTCATGTGTCTAGAACATTCTTCTTAATACATGGACTGGCTCTGAATTGTTTATGCATGTTAAGGCAAATGTTACCTTTTCAGAGATACCTTCTTTCCATAGATATCACCTAGAATACCTCTTTATTTCTCTTCCCTTCTTAAATGAATTGCTTATTATTTTCCTCTAAGACTTCCAATAAAAATCTTTCTGCTTTTTTCACAGCATTATTTTTTACTTATCACAATATCTGAGGCACAGAGTTTGCTAAATATTTGTTTAATAATAGATACTTCACTAATGAATGAAAATAAAGAAATTAGTGAGTAAAGAATGAGGAAGCTAAATTATTCAGGGCTTTGGATAGACAGCATATAGAAACAAACACAACCATACTTGACAACCAAAAGACTTAGACATTCAGCCTTCATATTATATATTTGTTCTATTCTATATTATTTCATTGTTCATATTTCAAGCTAATGTACTGTGATCCAAAAGATTTAGATCATTTTGCAATTTAGATTTTCTTGTAATTCCTGTTAAGAAGCAGACTATTGATATGCCGTAGTCAACTAATTGAAACAAGGTGCTTCATTAAAGGAAGGTCAACACTTCTGACCTTTGCTGGTTTGCACATATGCATATAATAATGCACAGTCATGAAAAGTAGATGCACAGGGTTTAGATAGGATTGTGATGCGCCTTTCCTTCCTGATCACAAAGTGCTTCTTTATCTAATTGAACTTTTTCTTTTGTATATGTTCCAATGGGTCCAACTTGGGGCGCTAATAAATCTTCATGCTGTACAGTGTTTATTACTGTTATGATTCCCTTTAACTTCTCTGCTTTCAAGTATTCATTTCTATTCTTCACCTAGGCTTTCTTTTACTAAAAGTTCATACCATGGATGGATCATCTACTGTATTACTCACAGGAAGTAGCTGAGGATAACTCAGTTTTCTCACTTACCTGTGGCTATTGTTTCACATCCTCTGTTCCACTAGCTTTGGATTATTCAGAACGCTGCATGGAACGTACAGGAACGGGGGTGGGGGGGGATACAAACAAAAGCAGACAAATGGCTTTATTTCAGTCATACTAACAATACAACTGAATTTATTATGATTGGTAGATTCTAGAATATTTTCCAGTGAGCCAAAGTTATATGTCAACAATGAAAATTAGAGTCCGAATTAGTAAATCAAGGTGACTACAAATTATAAAATTATGTGTGTTAGAAATCTGAATATTGTATCTCCCTAGCTATTTTCTGTTGCCCCCTCACTCTTCCTGTGTAACTCATCTCTTTGTGTCACACACTAACCTTTAGAAACACTCTCTCCCAAGGATCCCTAGTGACCACACTGGGCTGAGGCACAGATCAGTGCCTTTACCAACCACTTAATCTACATCAGAGAAGCTTTTGCTTGCTGTATATGGGCATCAGCAGAGAGACTCATGGCTGGATATACAGACATTGGAGCACTCAGTCCTATATCCTCCTCAGTGTTTTCCTGCCATGTCCCATAGACTTATACAGAAGAGGAAGAAGAAAGATAATAATCAGAAGTGACAGTTGACTCCAAGGAAGCAGTGTAACCTAGCACAACAGGACTGATATACATATGAACTCACAGGGACTGTGGCAGCAAGCATACGGCCTGCACATCTTCAAACCAGGAGGGGTCCCAGCACTGAGAGGAGAAGTGCACATAAGGTCTCACTCCTAACCAAGAAACTGCTTACAACTGACAGCTACTGGCAAAGGGAAAATCAGTTTTCTTTAGTGGAGTCTCACTGAATATATTATTTACACATTCCAGGACAGGTTGTATGCCCAGAAATTAGCTAATACAAAACAAACTGCATTTTGTTGTTATTGTTGGTGTGTGTATGTGTGCATGTGCGTGTGCGTGTGCGTGTGTGTATGTACTGTGCATGTGTGTGTATAGCTTCCTTGTTTTGTTTTATTTTGGGGTTTTTTAGTTGTTATTGTTTTATTGGTCTTTTGCTTGTTTGTTTTGGTTTCTGAATTTTTATGGGTATTGTTTTCACTTTCTGTTTTTATGAAAGAGAGAGAGACCATAAAGTTTGTTGGGTAGGGAGGTGGGGAGAATCTGGGAGGGGAAACATGATCAAAACCTATTGTATGAAAAATAAAGAAAGTTCCCATTCAGGGGGAAAAGCAACATAACACATCTGATTATTGATGTATCTTCAGTTTTCTTATGGCAGTTAAGAATCAACAAGATCTTAAAATCAACGAGAAGAGATGGTTTATGGGCAGAAGCATTGTGAGCTGAAGAATGCGCAGGAACTTGTTTCTGTTTTAACTTTTCTCTTCATGACTCAACCACACAGAATTGGCAGTATTGCTGTCGTCACTATTCATTTGTCCAGTGCACATATTAATTATGTGTTGTGTGTAAAGTACTTTCAAAGAAGGCCTGGTAGTGAAGTGTTGAAAGTCACTGAGTGTGAAGTCCCTGATGACACATCTGCTACATGTTTGACCTTGGACAAATTGCTTAATATTTAAGCTTTGTCTACTTATAATTTTTTAGACATTTATCTATTTGTTCAAGTCACATCTCGATCACAACCCCCATCCCTCCTGGTCCTAACCTCCCACCATATTCCCCCTCTCCCTCCTCTCCTTCTCCTTTGGTTCCACCCCTATCTAGCCCCCTCAGTTCATCAGTCACATGATGGCTAAGAGCTTCCTTTTACCCAAATGGCTACTCATATTTTTATTCATCGTGTAATTTTACAAATAATAAAAAATAAATGGAAATGAAACATTTTCATTCAAATTGACATAATTATGTAATCTGTCAACATAGTTCTTGGTACAGGATTAGAACTTAACAAATAGATTCTATTCTTCTAGCTCTTTTGCTTATTTCTATTTTGTAAAAATAAATGCAAGGTTATTTTAATAAAAATTAATATTTTATAATAAGGTGATATTTAAAACATAAAACATTGATAATATGATATATATGTAGATGAAAATACATGAGGAGATTTATGTGAGTGAATACTATATAGGAGCCATCTGAATACAGAGCTTCTATTTAACTGCGTAAGGAAGCTATTTTGTTGTTTTGCATCTGATTGAGCCCAGAGTTTTAATCCTTTGAATTGCATCAATCTACCATTGTTTGGTACCCATAGTCTATTCCAAGCACACAAAGACCTGACATAGTATGCCCTAATTATTAAATCACATGGAATTCTAGGTAGCCACTGAAAAGCTTGCCAGGAACAAAGATTACCAAAGAAGGAAAGGGAGAAGACAGATTATGAATAGTTTTTTATCCCCAAGGTGATTATGCTGTAAATGGAACAAAATGTATGAAAAGAAAGTGCATCAAGCAACTTTGGCCACATATGTGAGTCTATGGCATTCTTGGCTGGGGAGCCTTAGAATCGCTGCTTAGATTTCAGCCATGGGCTTGAAAATGGTCTGATCTTTGCACAATGACAGATGCAGAGTACACTTAGGTAATTTTGTAATATATTCCAGCCACATTTATTACTCTAATGTGTCTCAAGACACTTGTTAGGCTGTTTTTCTAACAGGGAACATATAATTTTGAATGCAAATACTCAAACATGTAGTATTTTGGAGGACACAGATAGCATACGTTTTTGGGAGGAAGGAATTGAGGGTTATTTACTCTGTAAAATAATTGCTAAACCACTGTGTGTAGACATTCCAGTGGACACTAACTTTGTTAAAAATTAAGTTAATGATCAGAAGACAAAGCAAAAATTAATAAAAAGCTAGTGAACAATTGTAGCATTCAATAAATCTTAATATATGGCAAGCAATATTAAATTAATTCATAAGATCCTTAATAGGTTTTTTTCATATGTGCGAAGGATAATTTTTAACCTCATCACAGGCATACTTGAGGTATTATCTGAGAGTCCCATACTCTGAAGGTTAAGTTTAGAAACTCTTGAGGTAAAGAACTTGTGTAGGATGATGGACTGTTCTGTTTAGTTAAGATGAGATTGTGGATCGATGACAGTCTAAGTAAGGTACATTACAGCACTAGAGGAGGGCTGCAAATGCCACCATGTACTTCTCAGTTATATTGTGGACAAAGATGTCATCTCTCTATTATAGACTCACAAGATATTATCTATACAGAGAATAGCAGAAAAATATCAACAGAATCATATTCAAAAGATTCTAGCTGCTCACATTTGTACAGCTTTAATGCTTCACCTTCGACATTCAAGAAGATATCATTGTAAGAACCATACATTTTTTTTTGTAATTAGAATGCCTCCTGTTGCGTTCAAGATATGAAGTGTAGTTCTGTGCTAACGGTGAGCTGATAATAGTTAGCGGTGTCCTCCTTAATGACCGTCTGTACTGTACACTTCTCCTGTGTTGACTGCCATTTTAGCTTCTTCTGGCTCCTCCAGAGGAAACTTGACATATTGGGCATTAACATAATATACTTGTTTAATAGTTTCCCACAATAGAGTTAGGTGTGGCCCACATAGTTATCCTTGGCCCACTCATGCACTGTGGACCTCATGCAGCCAAGGATAACTATGAATGTGGCCCAAACCAAAACTGTAATCTTAGTTAAAACATGAGATTTTTGTGTATGATTCTTTCTTTCTTTTCTTTCTTTCTTCCTTTCTTTCTTTCTTTCTTTCTTTCTTTCTTTCTTTCTTTCTTTCTTTCCTTCTTTCTTTTGTTAAATTGGTTGCAAGGTTCTAGAATGTGAATGTTGAGGTTGATATTGTGTCACAGTGTCAAAAGTTTGAACGTGTCTGGATGACTGTATAAGGGCATGACTTTGACTTTTCATTTTGAAGTTATGTAAACTGGACAAACAAGAGCACCTTAATATACAATACCTTTGATGTAGGTTTATTGAATGAAGGGTATATAAAATGAAGGCAGTAATACTTATATCATAGGTAAAATGAGGATAAAATAATATATGTTATCTCATTCAAGGATTGACATATGTGAAATTTTATTGTTTCTTATATTCTAGTCTACCTGATTGTCGAAAGATGCTAAAAGATTTCTATACATCTTTTGGCACTGTTTTCTTACAGTTGGAGAAAGTTGTAGAGGGCATGCCCCAGAGATGAAAAACACAGAATATCTCTCCAAGCATAAACCAAAATGGAGTGTATTACTGAGGAAAAAACATTTGCAGTTTCTTTTACAATTTTTCTTATTCCTCACATTTTGTTCAATGTGTCAATTTTGTACTTTAATGACAGTATGTGTTTAGCAGATCATTTCACATTTTTATGTATGATTTTAACAAGTATAATCTTAACTGCCTTTTAAAATCTATGGATTCACATTGAGTGAGGGTAGAACACTCAATTCAGTGACATTTTCATTTTTATTTTTAACTTTGTATAAGATTTTGTTCAAGTTATAGCAATGAAGTTGGAGAAAAATAATTATCAAAGATAAATTTGGAAATGTATTTCAAAATGACTCTATTATCATAGTCATTTTAAAGAAATATATTGATCTAAATTTATCCTTGTCACTTGTTTTAGTTCATATTTAGGGCTCCTAAAGGGAAAGCATATCTAACATGGTGTCTCATATGTGGATTTTTTCTCAGATAGCCCACAGAACTTGTGCTGCAGAATCTGTGGTCCACAGTCTCCTTGGTCTGTCCTTATAGTGTTATACAAGACCTAGCTTCAGCAACTCTCTTTCTCTCTTCCTTAGAGTAGGATCTCTTTGAGGTTTTGTGACTGAGAATCATCTTCCTATGTCTGGCAATTAAGTGGTTATGTGCAGAATAAATATAATCATTAGGGCAGGGGCTCCCAAGAACTAAGGCATCTCTAAGTTTCAGTGTGTACTTCAGGACCTAGGGCACAAGACAAGACCACTGAACCATTTTTATCCTTGTATGTGGGCAGAACAACATTAAAAATAAGTATCTGAAAAGAGAATCTTTGAGTCTCCGTGCCTCTTTGGGTTTTAGGTACACACATCTCCACCTAGTAATGAGTCGAGGATTGATTACTCCAAACTCAATGGCTGAATGTGACTGCCTATCACAAGTTGCCCAGAGGGTGCTGAACCTCCCTGAAGAGGACTATAGGAATATGTGAGGCCAAATGCTTCAAGGCAGTTCTCTGGGAGACAGTAACTAGATGTTGTTGAAACATGGAATCATTTGCAAAATTTGGGACAGTTTTGGTGCCTGCAGGACTTGTCAAAACATTGTCAGGACTGTCATCTCCAGATGGATACAACAAGTTTGGAAAGTTAATAGGCTCCTTCCTGACTTAAGCCTGTAAATAAAGTTGTACCAGGAAGTGCTTCTCAGTAGTCACCCATTTTTTTCAGACATTTATATTTCTTAATAAAAGGGTTTTAATTTTATTTGGCAAATTTTAATCAAAATTTCTGGCTACTGAGGACATATCCAAATTCCCTGTTATCAGGGAGAGAAAAGTATTTCAGTTATTAAATATGCTGAGTGGAATCCCAAAATTCTTGTAAGGCCAAGCAGCTTTTTTTTTTTAACTCAATTTACCTTATCAATCTACATATCTGTAACATAGTATCTATCACTTTCTTTTTAACAACTTTCATGGAAAAGCCCAAATGTATGGGTAGACAGTCATTTCCTGGAAGGCTTGAGATTGCCAGAAGTCTGCTGTAAATATAATTACCAATGAAAATGGCAAGGGGTTTGGTGTTCTATTATCCATATTATATAATTTTCATTTCATACTTAGCACAAAAATATATCACCTTTATGCTGAAGACAAGACATCTTGACTGGAATAGTTGCCCAGGGACTGGAGAGACTATTTTAATCTGAGAGTACACACTGATCTTGCAGAGGACCCTGCCTTCCTTCACAGCACTCACATCACAGCTCACAACTTCCAGGGCATTTGTCTCACTTTTTTGGCCTCTGTAGGTTCTTTACATGAACATGGTACACATTAACTCACAAAGGCAGGTAAACATACAAATAAATATATAAATGAATGAATAAATAAATATTAAGAAATAACAATTCATTTTCATTTCCAAATAACACTGTTATTAACATTTGTCATTGATTTTTCTTCCATTAAACAGTACCTACCACTATGTGTATGCTCAGACTGTACAGATTCAGAAGCCATTGCCAAAGCGTAAGCTCACGAAAATGGAAGAGATGGAAAACATATTGAAATAATGGCATATTCTACAGCTTCTGGAGCTTATTGAAATTTCTGTATTTCATGATCTTTCTATATAGGCATTTTTGTATTTTTATGTTATATTGATTTTAAAATTTTAATTTATTTATTCATTTTAACATCACATTCACAGCTCCCTCCCTTCTCTCCTCCCAATCCTACCCTTCCACCCTCTGCCCCCATTCCCTCTACTCCTTCTTTTCAGAGAAGGGACCCCCATACCAACCTGCCCCGGTAGTTCATGTCTAACTGCAACATTTTCCACTAAAGCCAGCCCAGAGATGGAAAGGTGTATTGGACCGTAGGCAGCAGAGTAGATGTCAGGGTTAGGCTCTGCTCCAATTGATAGGGTGCCCACATAAATACCAAACTGTCTCTCCTCAGATCTATGAGTGCAGAGGGCCTGGGTTCAGTCCATGCATGCTCTTTGGTTGGTGGTTCAGTCTCTGTGAGCCCCCATGGGCCTGGGTTAGATGCCTCTGTTGGTCTTGTTGTGTAGCTCTTGTCCCCTTCCAGTGCCTCTGCCCTTCCCCCAACTTTTCCAAAAGGCTCCCAAGTCTCTGTTCAGTGTTTGGTTGTGGGTCTCAGCACCTGCTACAGTCCTTTGCTGTGTGAAGCCTTTCAAAGGACCATGCTATACAAGTTCCACGGTGTATCATACTAACTTCACATAAGAAGATTTCAATTGTCTTTAGGTGTTTACATATTTTAAGAATGATGGATGTAATGGACATCTTTGAGATGTAGATGAGCTTCTGCATCTACATTGGACTTGGAATTCTCAAGTTGGTGCATGTGTGTAGTTCATATTCTGAGAAATACTGTCAGACTGGAGTTGTAGAACCACTGCCCTAAAAGGAATGAGTTACTGAGTTAGATCCCCAGCATACTTCTCTCTCTCTCTCCCTCTCTCCCTCTCTCCCTCTCTCTCTCTCTCTCTCTCTCACACACACACACACACACACACAGTTGTTTTTGAATGCATGCTCAAAAAGCAATAGTATTAAAATAATCCTCCACACATAAATTCTCAGTCATAATGTGAAACAGAATTTGTTTGCACATGTGACTCTTACATTAAATGGGTTTTGCTTTTTTAGGTGTAATTATATAAAATGGCATCCTGGTTTAGTTTTATTTTGAATGTTTTGTGTGGCATCTTGTATAGGGTTGACTATCCTAATGAAATTATTTCCTATATCTGTTTCTTTCCTTTCCTTAGATTGCCTACTTCCCTTCTAATTCTAACTTAATAAGCAATAGAAAGAGGGCCCAGTAACCCCAATTATGCTCAGTTAGTTTTAATGGAACCATAATTAAAACCTTTTTGTCATAGAGCATTCCAATCCCAGCTCATTTATCCAATACTTTCTTCCTTTGTGATTAAAAGTCTGATTTAGCACACACTATTGCATATATCCTGGAACTGGGGACAGAGTGTGTGATGGTCACAGTGCTCCCACTTGAAACCTTAGAGAGAGTCCCCTTCTCATATTCCAATAGCATGTTGCATAGTAGCATTGCTACCTTTTGCAAAACTGTTGATGACTTTTCTCTTTATTTCAAGAAAACTTAGTTTCCAGTGACCCACCATCATTAATAGAAATGATATTTGTTGTCTGTGGTCCATGTTTCTAAATCTATCTATCTATCTATCTATCTATCTATCTATCTATCTATCTATCTATCTAT
>CAJQZJ010013817.1:1744244-1783713 GCA_907164525.1 Lophiomys imhausi | reverse complement strand
TATCTATCTATCTATCTATCTATCTATCTATCTATCTATCTATCTATTAATCTATCTATCATCTACAAACATACACACACATATAATGTAGGTGTATGTAAAGAAACCTTTGTTAGAATGTGTGTTCCATAATTAACAAAATAGAAGAAGAGTAAATAATTTTCTCATAATTTAAGCCCAAGTCCTGATGGTATCAATTTATTCCCTGTTAATGATATATCAGGCCTGTCATCACTGCCCTATTTCTGATTTCACATGTCTGAAAGAACTTAAAGATTGATTTATTAGCCCATAGCACTGATAAATTTCAAGAACTTCTAAAAAATATTCAGTGACAGAGACATTTCACATTTTTTGATGTTTATTAAGTGTGTATCAGTGGTGTCAATGTGAAAATGAGGCAGGGAGGCACCCCTGAAGTTAGAGGTACAAATGGTACTAATGCAAGTGGAAGTAAAAACAAATAGATCCAGGTGCACTTGAAGATGGTAAGATCTACAGAATATGGCATTCAAAGATGTTTTCTTAAATTAAGATTTTTTTTATATCGAGACATGTCAACTCCTGACAGCACCCCCTATTCTACTCCAAGTAGAAGATGAGCATTGAAGAATCTCCAGTGGGAGATGGTTGAATTAGTGGCAAGCCTATCTCTTGGCAAGAAAAACCCCTTGCTTCAACTGTAGACAGAATGCTGTCCAAAAAGGACAAAACTTGGAAGCAGGTAAGTCGACAGCCAAGCTCTGCCAAGACAGGGTAGGCAAGTCCTCCATAATTCCTGCTCTACAATCAATGTCTGTCAGAGAAACAGGGCCAAACGGCTGAAGATTGATGCTGTAATGTATGGAGAGAAAATGGGAACTGTCCAGGCAGCCACTGGTATGTCATTTCTTAGTTTTGGAAGCTGCAGGCCCTGCACTTCCTATATAATCAGATATATTTATCCCTCTCAGGTCTCTGAGATGGTTGAAGAATAGATAGCTAGAGTCTCATAGTTAAATTTTGAGTTGTTTAGGAATCAAGAGGGTGTTCTGGATCTAAGAAGATGTTTTTCAAATTGTGATGCAAGTTAGTATGAAAGCTGAGTTAGATATAGAACTTTAAACTCATGGAGATGGTTAGATAGTAGAATGTTAAAGTCAGGGGTCAAATACATATGGACTGGACATTGGGAATGTATGCTAAGCCATATAACCCTCAAAACTGTAGCTTAATTACCTCTGTTGTTTTGTATTGTATTTATTATTATAAGAGAAAGAGCCATTTGTTGGACTGAAAGGGGGAGCTGTTGGGGGGAATAAGATATACCTTAAACTTAAAAGAAAAAAAAAAAAGGGAAGAGGATGGGGTTTGAGGGTGGGAGGGTGGGCCAGGAGGGGGGAGTAGGGAGGGGATTGTGATAGAGATGTAACTTGAAGAAATAAAAAATAAAGAAAAAAAAACAAACAAACAAGTCACCACTATATTCCTCAGCAGGAATTCTACTAAGATTTTTTTCTACACTTAAATCTGTACTCTCCAGAGTAGTCTTGTAACAAGGGTATTTATATGCCAATTTTATAAATAAGAAAGGTTAAGAATTTGCTATGGAATATGTAGGCACCACTTGCCCAAAATGAACTTTTAATGCAATTGCTTGGCTATTGCCAGTAAACGGAAAGCATTATTGATGTCATCGTCAGAGGGGACGCTGGAAGATTTTATGGAGGAAGTGGCAGAAGACCTCTTCGGCTTCATAGCCCTTGGACCTGAGACTCTAATGCCAAACAGGGTAATGAAGAAAATTTGAAAGTTACTCTGTGACCTTTTGGATGTACCTACATTTTTTCTGTTCTTGTTAATATTGCAAAAGAGAAAGTATATGTTTCAAAAGTTTAAGACCTGTATGTTTACCTAAAACATCTGTGATAAAATTTCTTCTTTTGGCCAAGTTTAGTCTTGTGTTTGAATCAGAATGATATACATATATCTGATATTTTTGGTTTTGTTCCAAAAGAAAAAGAGCTCTGATTTCAAGTAATGGTCTGAACCAGATGGCCTCATTTCAAGTGCTTTTGGTTGTTGACTGTTTTGAATCTTCATAGGAAGAGAAAGCTTTGTGAATCATGATCCAGGATATCTGTTGATGCTATTGAATGATGAAATGTCATCCATTTGAAAGAGTGATCAGTGTTCTTAGCCAAATTTGTGGATAGCATTTATAAACATGTTGCTAAGGAAAACTATTGGCAGTACACAGACTCTGCTTTTCATGATAGAGTATATATATTTTTTAAGATAATGGAATTTAGAACATCAAAAACTTACGCTAGTGCTCTTTCACTTCCATTAATTTGGTGACCCTGGACAAATTACTTAACCCCTCTAGTCCTGCCATTCTCATTGTACAGGATGTATTGGAAAGTCTAATCCACAGGCTGCCACAGGTATTAAATGAGAGGATGCAAGTGGAACCCTCAGCAAGGAGTGTTTGCTCAACAGGAGCTGTGGTTATTGTTAATTAAACTTTCTGAAAGATAGTAATTCTCAAAACATGGTAGGTGACGACCTGAATCAGGATAGCCTGGAATGTTTGTTTGGAAAAGCAGACTTCTGTCCTCTAGTCTGAGTCTCTTAAGGCTGTGAGGATGGAATCTGTACATACGTGCTTCTGGAGTTGGTACTCACTGATGTCTGAGAATCATGGCCTTGGAAAGATTTGGAAAGATAATGTTTCATGTTCTAGTTCAGCAACATTTGTGAATGTGCAATGTGCCAAGAGCTGCTGCCTTAGAGACAAATGAAGTGAAAAGATGGCCTGTCGTTAAGTTCAGCAAGAGCACAATAGTCATTGTTTCCACTATAGGTACAGCGGTCACACTGAGGACTATGAAATGAATTATGATTAGAGATAATTCTCTATTCCCGTTTTATTGCAAATCCACATATGCTCACATATCCATTTTTGAGTGATATAGAGATGCTAATGTTAAATTTATTCTCATTCCATTTGTGTTCTGGCATGGACTGAATTGTGCAAAGAAGTGATTTTCATCTTCTTGGTGGATTACATAAAAACAGGGAAGAATGACTTTTGCTTCTTTTTAAAAAACCATTTTTAGAGAAACCTTTCCCATTTCTCTGTGAAGCAGAGATGGACAGTTAAATAACTGTTTGGCTTCAGGCTCAGTCCAGTCTCTTCCAATCATAAGAATCTCTAGATTTGAAATTGCTCTTTAAATTGGGCTTTAAGGCATATTTCGTACTCAAGTGCCTGATTCTTTTCAAATTACAGAGACCAGTTTATATTTGAAAATTTCCCTTTAGTTGAGACATAAATTCTTTTGGAGTTGGTTTTCATATAATTTACAGCAGTGATTTAGCGAGATCACAGAAGTCTTTTTTTAATGTTTATTTATTAATTCAGGTTATCTCTCCATCACAGTGCCCACTTTCCACCCCTCCCAGTTCCGCTCTCCCACCCTTCCTTCCCACTCCCTTCCATCCCACTCCTCCAGAGTGGAGTGTCCCTACATATCAGTCCCCCGCCCCAGTTCAGCAGTCATATGAAGGCCAAGAGCCTCCTCATACACTGGGGGCCTACAAGGCAGCACCACTAGGGCAAAGTGTCTCATTGACAGGTAACAAAATCTATGTTCCTGTTCCCTTTGATGCATTGGTTGTAGTATTGTTATCCTGTACTCTATGACTAAAATCCGATTATAAGTGAATAGATGAGGGAATTGGGATGCCACTGTTGGAAACTCCCCAACGCAAAGGCCATGAAGCTGTGGGACTTTGGAACAAGGAAAACGATTGAGTCAGAGCCATCAGAGTGGCATTATAGATCTCCCTCTAACAGCGCTTGCTTGCACAATACAGCAAAATGTTTACAGTAAAGCAAGCCTACATTTAAGTTACAGTCTTTATACAAGGATGTACTCCACTTTGGCAAGTTGCCTATACTGTTTGCCTCCACACAATAGTAATAATAGTACCTATTCTACTGTTTTTGATTTTGGAGAAAAGGTGAGCTGAGCTAGAGAATAGTAAAAGTCAATCAAGAAAACAAATTTTTAGTTAGTGATTGAGCAAATCATATAATAGAAGAAAGGTCCTGCCTAGGAATGAGAGTGTGATGAGAAAGGACAGAATGTGGAATTATAGGGTTTGTTTCATGTGTAATAGCCACTTGAGCAAATCGAGCTTCCTTCATTGGGTCACATGGTAGAGGTTTGCAATGAGCATCTCTTATGTTTACTGGATAGAGGAGACATACATTATTTATGGGACAACTGTATAGTATCTGAGAACTCTGTAAGTATGGTGGCTTCCATTTTAGGCTAACTTTTAAGGTTCTTTCATGGAATGAAGTAAGCTGCAACATATTCCTATGGGTAACTGAACTGGTTTTTGAAAATGATAAGGTAGAGTAGAAATAATAATTTTTAACTGAGACATGATGACTGGAATGTGAAAATAATGGGGAAAACTAATGGACAGTATTTGTGAACATGCAAGAATACAGAAACGTGTTTGTAAAGAGATGGTTTTCATAAGTATTATTTTCTGGAGACTTTAACACAGGCTAGTTGCTGTCCAGGGAGCACATAAACAGGATATAATATAAGGTGCCTTTGCCTTGCTGCTAAGGGAGATAAAATGTGTTGAATTTCTTAACAGTTACCAAGCCATTACCTACTGGAACAGGTAGCAAAGAGTAAAAATATCCTCATACAGCTAATTATTCAGTGTAACTTAAATGATAAAACATTGCACACTAGAAGCCCCTTGTATAGATAAAATGTGTGTGTGTATATATATATATATATATATATAAAACATGTATGAGCATATTTCCATGTATATGTATTATATGTGTGTGTGTATGTGTACCAGTTTATTTAACCTTAGTAATAACTTTCAGTGAAAATTTTACACATCATGAAACTGATAATCTCCAAGTTGGTCATTTATTCAGACATATGGACTTTAAGTGAACACTGTTATTATTATATATTCAATCACCCAATATAGTAAATAAATTTGGAAATACTATCATTTCTCTGTGGTTGCAGATATACACTTTAAAGTACAAAAATCCTTTGAAATATAGCAGGTTTTATAGATTATTTAGTCTAAGGTGACTCATGTTTTTTTTGGGTGTTGCTTTGATATAGATTTTAATTCATAAACTACACCTTTCTTCAGGCCACATATGGGCCTCATTCTATTTCCAAACCACTTCAAGAGCACTGTGGCTGTAGATATATAGAGTCCTATCAGATAACCAGAATGAAATTTCAGACAACCAAGTGAAAAGGACACCTTTCGGGCTTATGAGTATAATGGAAAGCTTTGCCTATGTGCTGTGCCATACTATCGTCTATGACCCCTCTCTCGAAGGTTCTGCTCACCTTTCATCTCCTGGTTGCTCTAAACTCTGATTCTGCGACCTAATCATTACAAATTTTGGATGTGCTAAACTGATGGTGGGGAATTTCTGGACTTACTCTATAGAGTCCAAGTGTTGAATGTACTGGAGTATTGAGTGTACTGGACTGTTTGCTCAGGGAAGAGACTGCAAGATGCAATGACTTGAAATGAGGAGCAGACTGAGCACAAAAGTTTGACAAAGTTACCTCATGCTTTAGACTTCTTAACACTTCTATTCACTATAACAAAATGAGAAAGAAAATGCAACATAGAAATATATCATGGATATATCTCTGGATTTGATGAATGTGATTCATCTTAGTGAAGTTTGAAAATGCATATGTGCCTCTGGGAATGACAAACATAAAATACTTGCACTTTAATCCTCAGATTTTTTCTTTGGAAGAAAATGCTAAATTTCCTCATTTTAATTTCTTTTCTCTTTTAAGGCTTGAATGGGCATGCTGCTCTTCAAAGGGCATGGTGTGTCCTAAGGGATATGGATTCTAAAGCAACAGCTGAGTTCCAGGGGTTGTTTAAAAATAAGTTGCTAATTTTGATATTGTAGATGCTACATATCAGATAATGTATTAGTGAAAAAGTATATAAAATAATTTGAATTGCACATATGCCATCTTAAAAAAATATTTGTATAAAATGATGCCATTGCAACATAAAAATCACAACAGCCCAAAAAGGAATTTTAATTAAAAACAATAGAGCAGACACTGGAATAGAAATACACACATAGGTGGGTCTATTAAATCCTAAATTGTCCTCTATAATGAAGAAGCAATCAAAAATGTAAGAGATCAACCTACTACCTGGTAGAGAACATCTGATAAGTAATACAAATATATAAGGAACTGCTACAACTCAGTAAGAATAAACAAAAAAAATGAGAAGTAGAAAGAAAAAATTATTCCAATAACCATTTCTCTTAAGGAGATATTCAACTAAATGCAGTGTATACAACACAGATGAACCTTGAGAAAGTCACACTGGGTGAAATAAGTCAGCCATAGAAGGACAAATAACTTTTTTTTCTTTAAACTGAGGTACATCTACACAATGGAATACTACTCAGCCATCAGAAACAACAATATCATGCAATTTGCAGCCAAATGGATGGAACTAGAGAAGCTCATCCTGAGTGAGCTAACCCAGACTCAGAAGGATGCACATGGCATCTATTCACTTATAGTCGGAATTTAGCTATATAGTTCAGGATAACTATCCTACAACCAACACACCAAAGGGAACATGAACATAGACTTTGTTCCTTGTCAATGAGACACTTTGCCCTAGTGGTGCTGCCTTGTAGGCCCCCAGTGTATGAGGAGTCTCTTGGCCCTCATATCACTGCTGAACTGGGGTGGGGAACTGTTATTTAGGGACACTCCACTCCAGAGGAATGGAATGGAAGGGATAAGGGGTAGAGGGTGGGAGGGAGTGGGAGTTTCCACTGGGAGGGGTGGAAAGAGGGTACTGTGATGGAGATGTAACCTGAAGTAATAAACATTAAAAAAAATGTCAGCCATAGAAGGACAAATAACTCTTAACTGTACTCATGAAGAGATATCTAACGTACTCAAATATACTGGAACTAAAAATTAAGTGGTGGTCACTAGGTGGTTGGGATTAAAAATGGGGTAAAACTTGAGTCATGCAGAATAAAATGTTCTAGAAATCTGTTATACAACTTTGTGATTAAAGTAATATACTCAGACAATATATATTCAAAACTTTTCATTGCTGTGCTAATGAAACTGAGCAAATAAGTTTTAAGGAGTACAGATCTACTTTGGCTCCTAACTTTAGAAGTTGTGGCCCATAGTCACTTAGCTCTGTTGCTTCTGGCAGGTTAGGCAGAAGACCATGGGAGAGAGAGTGAGACTGAGTCAACTGGCCCCTTAGGGACAGATGAGAGTCATAGAACAAGTGAAGAGCACCAGGAACCACTCATAAACTTCAAGAGCATGCTCTCCATGTGTCCCCGCTTTAATCATCTTCCAAGAATGCCAGCAAATGATGAATCCATCATTGATGACAACCCTCATGATCTATTCACTTCCAGGTACCAACTACCTGGTGCCCAAACCTTCAGCATATGAATCCTACAAAGGGTCACTTTGAACCAAACAGTTATAAGTTATTGTGCTGGGCAGTTAAAAATTTACCTGGGTGTAACTTTACCCAAGAAAGTGAAAGACCTTTATGACAAGAACTTCAAGTCCTTGAATAAAGAAATTCAAGAGGACATCAGAAGATGGAAAGATCTCCCATGCTCATGAATAGGTATGATCAACATACTAAAAATGGCCATCCTATCAAAAGCTGTATACAGATTTAATGCAATTCCTATCAAAATAGCAACACAATTCTTTACAAACCTTGAAAGAAGAATTCTCGGCTTCATATGGAATAACAAAAAAACCAAATAGATAAATCAATCCTGTATAATAAAAAAACATCTGGAGATATCACCATCCATGATTTCAAGCTATACTACAGAGCAATAATAATAAAAACAGCATGATACTGGTATAGAAACAGACCAGTTGATCAATGGAATTGAATTGAAGACCCAGAAATAAACCCACACACCTATGGTCACTTGATTTTTTGACAAAGAAGCCATAACTGTACCGTGGAAAAAAGGACAACATCTTCAACAAATGGTGCTGATCTAACTGGATGTCGACATGTAAAAGAATGCAAATTGACCCATACTTATCACTTTGCACAAAACTTAAGTCCAAGTGGAACAAAGACTCGAACATAAAGCCCAACACACTAAATCTAGTAGAGGAGAAAGTGGGGAAAAGCCTTGAACTCATTAACACAGGTGACAACTTCCTGAACAGAACACCAATAGCTCAGGCTCTAAGATCAACATCAATAAATGGCACCTCATGAAACTGAAAAGCTTCTGTAAGACAAAGGGAACTGTTATTCGAGCAAAATGGCAACCTGCAGACTAGGAAAAGATCTTTACCAACCCCACATCAAACAGAGGGCTAATATCCAAAATTTACAAAGACTCCAGAAATTAAACACCAAGAAACCAAATAATGCAATAAAAAAATGGGAAACAGAGCTAAACCAAGAGTTCATAAAGGAGGAATTTTTAATGGCTGAGAGACACTTGAAGAACTGATCAACATCCTTAATCATCAGAGAAGTGCAGTTCAAGATGACTCTGAGATTCCATCTCATACCTGTCAGAATGGCTAAGATCAAAAACTCAAATGACAGCACATGCTTGCGAGGCTGTGGAGAAAGGGGAACATTCCTCCATTGCTAGTGGGAGTGCAAACTTGTACAACCACTATGGAAATCAGTCTGGTGATATCTTAGAAAACTTGGAATAGCTCTACCTCAAGACCCAACCATACCACTTCTGGGTATACATCCAAACAATTCCTCACCAATCCACAAGGACACCTCCTCATCTATGTTCATGGCAGATTTATTTGTAATAGCTTGAAACTGGAAACAACCCAGATGTCCCTCAACTGATGAATGGATAGAAAAAAACCGTGGTACATTAACACAATGGAATACTACTCAGCCATCAGAAACAACGAAATCATGCAATTTTCAGCCAAATGGATGGAGCTAGAAAAGTTCATTCTGAGTGAGCTAACCCAGACTCAGAAAGAGGCACATAGCATCTATTCATTTATAATTTGATTTTAGACATGTAGTACAGGATATCTATCTTACAACCAACATACCAAAAGGAACAGAACATAGACCTTGTTACCTGTCAGTGGGAGACTTTGTCCTACTAGAGTTGTCATATAGGCCCGCAGTGCAAGAAGAAGCTCTTAACACTCACTCATATGACTGTTGAACTGAAGGAGGTTGATATAGGGGCTACTCCTCTGGAGGAGTAGGATAGGTGGGAGAGGGGGGAGAGGGTGGAAGGGTGGGACCGGGAGCGGTGGAGAGAGGGGACTGTGATGGAGATGTAACTTGAAGTAATAAATAAACAAAAAAAGAAAAACCCAAAACTAACAAAAAAAAAAAAACTTTATTGAGAAGATAGATTTCATGTTAGGTGAATTGTTTTATTTTGTAGTACAATAAAAGAAAGGTTTTAGCATCATTATTTGTATTCATACAAGTTTGTCATAGCATTATAAAATCATCTTTTCTCTTATTTTTTTCCTGTGTTTTATTTTGAACTCATTTAGTACTGTCTTTTGTCTTGTCGCGTCCCCCTTGACCAGCAAGGATGACGCAACTCGCAAAAGCTCTTCTCCAGCAGTTTATTCAGGTCCCTTGAAAACAGTCTTCCGAATGCCCGGGAAGACCCAACCCACAGGCTAAATACTAAATGAACAGCCAATCAAGTAAAGCCACGTGGTGCTATCTTAGAGGCCCACGTATGCGGAAGCAAGCCAGATCAGCGGTCTTAGCCAAATATGGACTTGTTTACCACTGAGAGCGCTCACCGTCGGGCTGGTGGAAGGCGGAAACCGGCGCCATCTTTAAGGCGCGGCACATCGCAGCTCTCTACAGTCTTGTGTTCATTTTTATTTTTGGTAAACATTTTTTGTTGTTGTTGTTTACTCCCATCCTGGTCCTACCTATCCTACTCCTCTGGTATGGGTGTCACCCACATATCAGTCCCCCTCACTTCATCAGTCACATAAAGGCTAAGTGCTTCCTCTTGCTCTGGGGCCTGATTTAGCAGCTCCACTAGGGTAAAGTGTCCCACTAACAGGTAACAAAGTCCATGACTGAGACAGCCCCATCCCTACTTCTTAAGGGATCTGTATGAGGACCAAGTTGCCTATCCTCTATATTTGTATGGGGGAGTGTCTAGGTCAAGTCTAAGCTTGTTTCTTCTTATTTTGGTTACTGTTTCATTCTCTGTAAACTTCTAGGGGCCTAGGTTACTTGGTTCTGTTCATTTTCATGTGTTGATCTTGACCACTCCAGGTCTTTTTAAAATCACCAATTGAACTCTTAATTTCATGTTAAATTTCTTTGTTCTTGAATTTGCATTGATTCTTTTTCAAGGGTCTAGTTCTCTGGAGAAATTTCTGCATTTGTGTGTGTGTGTTAAAGCTGTTTAGTAATATTTTTCAAGTAAAGAATAAGAACTCTACAGAAAAATACTCATATCCTGGGGGTATGTCTCTTTTACTGAAACACATCAACTATGGTTATTTGATGGGTCATTTCTCATAACTCTAATATCTGAATCAGTGCTGAGCCTGCTGCATTTTCCATTTTCCCCTTTTCTTCTTTCTTAGTGTGCCGCTTAGTTTTATTATATATGAAAAACTAAAGATAATCTAAATGCCATCTTCCATTAGTAGAATTACTTTTATTCTTAAATGCAGATATACTCAAGAAAAATCTCAGTATTCCAATTATAGGCTGGGAGAAACTGAGCACTTTATTTCAGTTATTACAAGGATGACATATTCTGGTTTGTCTTAGCCCTGTCTCTAAGCTTAATTCTAACTACACCCCTGCCAGTGAGATGCTTACCAGGATGAATCCTTAAAGCATTTGATTATATCTGTGTGGAGTGGTGGAGGCTGATGCGTGGAGGTCAGAGAACAACTTTTAGTAGTTAATTCTGTCCTTACCCATGAACGTTCCAGGAATCAATTTCAGGTCATCAGGCTTGGCAGCAAGCATCATTACCATTGGGTCATCTCATGGGCCCTGGACCCAGATTTTATCTTCCAGTATTGTGTGATTGTTAAAACATTTGCTTACCTTATTCTTCTCAGTCCTCTGTCATGTTTTACTAATAAATTGACTATGGCTTTCAGAGGGCAGAGCAGCAAAGTGAATATGGCTTTCAGAGGGTACAAGAAGCACAGACATCAGGTTCACTGCCTGTATTTCCCTTCACTGAAAATTCTGACCTTCAGTTTCAAAGTCCTGGCCTCCTTTTAAACCCAGAACTTCACTTCTGTTCCTGAATTCCCTAGAGACAGACAAAAGCTCTCCTCAGCAGATGTTCGACTCAGCTTTCGGGTCAGCTTCTCAGCAACTCCAGTTACTGATAGGAAAATGCTTTGAGGGAAAGAGACACTCTCCAATGCATTGCTTCTCAGGTAGCTTGGTCCCTTGTGTCATGGTTCCTTGGTGGCCCTGGAAATCAAATATGTTTTGTTTTTTCTCTAATGAATTTGCTTTAGTAGCTTTTCTCTATGATAAAAAGTATCTCACAAAAGCACCTTTAGGAGGATTTGTTTTGCCCTAATGGTGGAGAGTATGGCCATGGCAGGGCTGTCATGGCCACAGAAGCTTGAGACAGCTGGGCATATTAGGAAGAAGTTAGGAAGAAGAGTGATCTATTCTGCTTCTCAGGCAATTTTCTCCTTTTTTTTTTTTTCAGTCATTGACTCCACCCTCACCCATGAAATGGTGCCTTATACCTTTAGAGTTGGTCTTTCTAATTCAGCTAACTCACTCTAGAAATCTCTTATGGGCATTCCCAAATGTTTGCTTCCATAATGATTCTACATCCTGCCAACTTAACAATTTTAAGCATCAGAAAGTTGTTTCCAACAAGTGCTTTAGACTATTACAAACTAACCTACTACAGTCAAAGTACCCTCTCTCTCTCTCTCACACACACACACTTTAAAAATCCATATGTTAAAAAGGAAAGTAATAATGTATATGTTTTTTCTAGATACAGTTATGCCAATTTGGAGATATGTATTCCAAAAACGAGCATGGGGCATGCTTTTACTGAAGTCCTACACTCACATGAGCAATGGAAAAAGTAGTTTAAATTAAGTCCATTCTTTGTTTGGTGCTCTTCTAATTACTGTGTTGCCAAATTTAACTTGCTTTCCTTTAATGAAATTAAGACATTCCCATATTCAGTAGTCATTAGAAAGATAAATGAATTGCTTTTTTTAATCAACTAATTGATCAGTAATTTTGTATTTTTCTCTTAATTTTAACAATATTATATTTTTGGTTGTGAGCCTAGCCTTGATCTTGAGTGAGCTAATCCAGACTCAGAAAGATGCACATGACATGTATTCATTTATAACTGGGTTTTAGCCATATAGTACAGGATAACTATCCCAATCAACAGACCAAAAGGAACAGGAACCTAGCGTAACTAACCTACATAGAGGAAGATATGATTAGTTCTATTTTAATGAACAAAAAAATGAAATTTATAGTGCCTGGCATATGTTATACATACAACTAATATACTTGGGAATTAAGGTATGAAGCCAGTGCTAATTTCTCTGCTATACCTTCTACAACTTCAAAGTATAAAAAGGATTCAGTGATTGTCTTGCCCATTATAATATCCATCACATTTAAAGAAAGTTTTAAAACACCTCTTTTTCTTTATTGAACAACAGTGGAATCTCTATTTACTTGTTCTTTCATATATGTCATTATATAATTAAACATAAAAATTATTTAGAATATTAATATATGTTTAATAAGATACATTTTTACTTTGTTGTAGTTCATTTTATAGGATAATGGTTTTACACACACACACACACACACACAGATAGATGATAGATAGACAGATAGGAGAGAGAGAAAGAGAGAAGGAGAGAGAGAGAAATTTCTAAATCATCAATTGCTTAGGAATGCCGGTGGCCTACTTTACTTAGAATTAGAAGTGGATTTTCTGCAAATAAGTATTTCTTTCAATAGAATGAAATTTGCAGCTCTATTTTAAATGCCAAATTATAGTAGAAGCAATGATGTAAGTAAGCATCATTGTTTCCCTACTTCCTGTTACAATTCAGAGATGCACTGGCAGCCCAGGAACAGCTTTCTTCATTTACCTACAAAATGTGAGAATGATAGGAATGTCATGCATTTTGCTTTGTTTAAGAAGCATGACAGTACTTCAGCCTTGACTTTGAAGTCTCCTGTTGTTCTTCATGGTGCACTGGTGCTTAGCTGTCTCACTTAATCATCCTGGCATTAATGATGCTGCCAGTGGCTTCAGGCTTTTCCCGGGGTGGGGGGTACTCAGGCCCATCTCCACCAGAAAAAAGAAAACTTACAATAATGGCAATGTGGGAGAAGCAGGCCTATTGCCCAGAAAACCATAGCTTATTAGAGACAGGAAAACTATACATGTTACACATTAGACATAGTTGGAAGAATATCACTTCAAAATCCACAAGGAAATTGGATGATGATCAGGTTTGACATAGCAATGTATTAAACTCATATAAAAGCACACTACTTAATATCAATCCATTGTCTTCTAAATGTGTTTGGATCATTCTTTCCCCTAATCAGCATCCTCCAAAATGGAGGCTCACAAAGCACATCTCTGACATATAACTCGCCAACACTGAACAAAACTTCAATAGCTCCTTGAAGGAACACTTACAACATGACAAAAGATCTAATAAGAAGGCATTGGGAATGCCATCTTCTTATGTCTTTTTTCTTTATCCTTGCATTTTTAGGAATATCTATGTATTTTCAACCCTTAAAGCTTCTGGCGCCACTCTCTTGGAAGAATGTTTTTGATCCTTGAAAGTTTGAGGGTGTAAATATGGCCCATGCGGAAGAAAGGCAAAAGCTGGTTCCTTGGGCATACATCTTTCTACTTTAGAAAAAGAAGTTTGTTTATGCTGTCTTCTGTGTGGCTCAGCCCAGGTAATTAATTGGAAGAGCAGAGGAAGGGACCAAGGATGGAGGATGGTGACTTATCTGAATGTTTTCCCCAGTGTGTGAGGAGAGTGAGTCAGTTAGTCTTCTACTAAGAAGGTAGGATTTGCTGAAATCACTGTTGGAATATAAGTTTGGTGAGCATTGGTGGCTGCAAAGACAGAACATCTGTTTAAAGTGAGGAGGGACTCTCAAAAACTCAACTGTAGTGAGTCAGTGCCGAGGTTCACAGAGGGTGAATAAGTGGAAAGCTAATGAGAAACCTGGCCAGATAGCAGATATTACTTAGTATTTGTCTCTTGCTACAACTTCTCTGTTCCAGTTTCATTTCTTCTGCCTTTCTCTTTGGAACTCACAGAGATTCACCTGCCTCTGCCTCCAGAGTGCTGGGATTAAAGGTGTGTGCCACCATGCCTAGCTAATAATATGTGTATTGGTTATCTGTGATAAAACAACATGACCAAAACTGTTGATAGCAAAGAATAGTTTGTTTTGGTGTATGGTCCTAGAAGGAGTGTTCATAAAGGCAGGAGAGGCATGACTGCAATTTCTCAGAGCATGTAGAAGCTGATCACATCTTTAACTACATGGAAAAAGCATAGACAGTGGTCTGTAAATGTGTGAGGCTACAGACTCTCAAAGCTTCCTCACACCAGTGACATACTTTTCCCATCAAGGCTGTATATCTCAGTGGTTTCATAGCTTTCCCAAGTAGAACTGAAAGACCCAGGGGAGGGAAGTTCCTCATCCGACGCTCAGGATATCACGGCCGCCCCAAACTCGCAAGAGACCATCTTGATGCAATCGCAAGAGGTTTATTTCGGGGGTGGGGGGGAAGGGGAGGAAGGGGGAAGGGGGGAAGGGGGAAGGGGGGGAAGGGGGGAATGGGGAGCTCAGTGCACTGAGGGTGCCACTCATATCCCATGCAGGGGTAGGAGCTGCGACCATGATTTAGGGGAGAGTAGAGTATTTTATAGGGGTGCACCACAGATTAAGGCGGTGGGGGAAATTACAGGTGGGAAGTACCAGCCCAGCCCATTGTTTACCACAACTCAAGGGGGAGGCGAAATACAGGTGGAATGTACCAGCCCATTAGTTAGTCAGCGGGAAACATCCTACATCTGTTTTTCTCAGGAATGAATCTAATCTTGTTTTGTTATCTACTTTGTGGTCAGCTAGTTCCTGAAACCCTGGGGGCCCGTGGCCTGATTGACCTTTATTTTTGGTTCCACCCTTTTTACGGTCAGCTAAGTTCCTGGGACCTGGCAGCTGGCCTGGCTCTACTGCCAACTTAGGGGGTCTCTTAATAATTTTTATTTCCTTCAGAACCAATTTCCAGGGAACACATGGTCAAGTACTTGGGGTCCTGGGGGGGATATTTCTTACTTAAACTACCAGAAACTGTCACTAATCACATCATTGTAGAACATTTTATGTTCTACAGAACAGAAACGACTGTGTGATTGCACAAGAGGCTCTTTTTAGGCCTCTGGGCACCCCTTATCAGTCATGGCAGTGACATGTGATGACATGTGATGCCACGACAGTGATTAACTCCTCCCCACCCTCCTTCTTTTTGGTCAGCTTTCCTGGGAACTACCTGTGTTGCAAGGAGATTATACTCAATCTTTAGCGACTTAGGCTTGTGGTTCTGTATGCTGTAAGAAAAAATAATATTGCAGAAACAGACAACAAAAACACTGTTAGTTTTCACCTTAATATCCCCTAATCTTAGAATTCAACTAACAATAGTATAATGGTTGCTTTTTAGTTAAAAAAAATCAGTAGAAAAATAATTGTTTTTGTCATGTGTTGAAGGTCAAAAAGGTACAGTTTTTTTTTTTGATAAAAAAAAGAAGATGCTATCAAAGCTAAGAAAATTCTCCTGAGTCCCTAAAAAAATAAATAAGACTATTAGTGAGGAAACTTCTACAGTTTACTTACTATAAACTAAACCTGGAAAAAAAGATTTTGCAGGCAACAGGGAGAGAATGCTCATGAGGATAATAAGCAAATATCTCAGTGGAAAATGCATTTTCACATGTTAATGATTAGTATGCCTTTTTCTTGAGAAGAAAAGTATGAAGTTTACTAGTAATGTTTTGCAAAACTTTATTTAAGGTATAGGAATGTTTCCATAAGGCATTTCTTTCTAGTTTTTATTTAATTTTTTTGCCATAATTAAAACATGCAGCCTTTTAAAATATAAGACCAACTCCATGCAGACAGTGGCACCTCCATTTCTGAAGTATTATTCACAGAGATTTATCCTGCATAGTTCTTACAATAGTTTGTGTTATGGATGACTTTGTTACTATTTTTCATGTATGGAAATAGATAATCCAAGAGGTTATACAATGAATTTTATCCTGGATGATACCACTGAGAAAGGAATAACTCACACAGTTACTAAGGCTACAATATTTTATTCCAAATGCTGTGAATTCCCAGTTAGAATGTTTTAACCTGGAAAGATCAACTTTATCATCTTCTATTACAGTGTCTTTACCTATGGACCCTTGCAATTGAATTTTAACAATCTTAAAATTGAAATGCCCTGGTCTTACTTCTTCCTCTTGTTGAACCAAGAACCTAGGATATGTGAGCATAGTGATCTAACACTGAGGTATAAACACTTCACCCCCTGCTATTTTGTGGTTGGGTTTTTATTGTATTTGGATTTCAAAAAGGATTCCATAAAATAGTAAGAGAATTACACATCAGTTCTACTGATGAGAATTTTCAAGGTACCGAGGAAATAAATATTCCCACTAAGGTGTTTAGACAGAGATCTAGAGACAGCAACATGTAGCAGACATAGTCTTGATGGGAGTAGATGCACATTGTGGCCTATTTATTTCTGTTGTTTTGTATTGTATTTATAGTTATAAGAAAAAGAACCATTATTTGGACTGAAAGGGAGAGCTGTTGGGGGGAAAAATAAATACCTTAAACTAAAAAAAAAAAAAAAGAATAATTTTTTTGACTATCTAAATATGGAAATTTCAGATTTAGGTGAAAATTATATAGAAGAAGAACATAAAAAAGCTGATAATTCTGTCATTAATAAAATATCTCTATGTATTAGTGCTTTGTTTTCCACAATGTTTTATGGAAAGGAACCTAAGGAGATATTAAAATAGAGCTTCTCAGAAAATGTCAAGAGGTAAATGAATAATGGAGTGCACTCCTTACTGTAAAATATCTTGGAGCATTTTGCATGTCAAGATGTGCAACGGTTCTCCGACAGGAGACAGCATGCAGCTTCTCCTCTGCAATCAGTCAAGTGAGAGAGTTAAGCATGTGCAAGTACCTTTGAAATGCAGCAGAGCCATGGAATGACAAATAATTTATATTAACCTGAGCAAAGGAATAATATGCATAAACTGTAGAATCATTGCCAGTTTTCAGCTCCTTGTATGTAGTAATGAATGGAAATTCACAGCCTTCTTTAAACAGTTAGTTGGTTAAAACATAACTGTGAAATATCTCCATTTATGGAGAGTAGGAGACAGAAGCCAGGAGCTTTCCTGTAGATCACAGTAGGATTATTCCTTCTGACTAATACAACAAAAAAGTTGAAAGACAAAGGCAGGCAGGAAAGATGGGTTGGCAGATAAGAGCACTTCCTGTTGTTCTAGAGGACCTAGGCTCAGTTCCTAGCAGGCCCATACTTCTAATAACTTCAGCTCTGGGGATCCAACACTCTCTTCTGACCTCTGCAGACACCCACAAACAGGTGACAGATAGACACACACAAACACTCATAAATAAAAAATGAAATCACAAGATTCAACAACCAGAACATCATATTTTCATAGATTATTGCATCTTTATTTGTCTCAGGAATATAATTCTTTGCCTCTTCTGAAAGGTTTCTGGCTTGCTGTCAAGTTTCCTTTTCTATTCTCCAGTTTTTCTGGATTATGTTGCTTTCTGTATTGAAATATCTCAAAGTTGTTTTGAGTCAGTAAGGAGAATTGTGTGTTAGTTGTCAGGATTCTGCTACAGGAATCTCACTTAAAATCCTTTCCCATGGTGGATGCATAGCTCTCTAATTGGAGCAGATTCTTTTATATAGAAGGCACTTTAGTTAGGGTTTCTATTGCTGAAAAAAAAAAACAACTGCAATTGATAAATAAAAATTTACTGTTACAAACAACAACAACAACACCAACAAAAAACATGTCAAAAAGCAAGCTGAGGAGAAAAGGGTTTGTTTGGCTTACACTTCCACACTGATGGTCATCACTGCAGAAGTTAGAACAGGAATTCAAACGGTAGAAACCAGGGGGCAGCAGCTGATGCAGAAGCCATGGGGAGGTGCTGCTTACTGGCTGCTTCACAGGGCTTGCTCAGCCTGCTTTCCTATAGAACTCAGGACCACCAGCCCAGGGGTGACATCACCCACAAAAGGCTAGGCCTTCCCCCATGGATCACTAGTTGAGAAAATGGCTTACAGCTGCATCTCTTGGAAGGAAGTACTTCCTCAAATGAGGCTCCTTTCTCTCTGATGACTCCAGCTTGTGTCAAGTTGACACACAAAACCAGTCAGTATAGAAGGAATTAGGATACAGTTTTAAAAACATTTCATTGTATATATATATATATATATATATATATATACAATGAAATGTTTATATATATATATGTATATATTGTACATGATACTGTGTAACATAAAGGCAATTTTTGCAAATTGGCTTTGGCCTGTTTAAAATTGAAGTACTTCAGGGTTACTAGGAGATACCAGAATTAGAGGGTAGATTTTTGGCTTTTCTAAATAAACCTTGAAAACAAGAAAAATTTCTGGTTTAGGTTTAGACCAAGTATCTCACTCATCATTTCTTCATTTGAGGACATATTTTCCAGTGACATATTGGATCCTTTCCTTGCCAACTGGAGATAGTGATGTCTAAAATCCTGTTGAGAATAACAGTTATCTTTAGAGAAGTGGTCCTTTTCATCCAAAGAGCCTTGCCTTCTGGAGATTTTTTTTTGTTTTTGAGAGTCACCATACTCTCTCTTTGCCTTTGACAAACTGAGACTGTGCACAGCGCCTAAGCTCATGCCTTTGGATTTTAGAAGTAGGCAAATGATTTTTCACTTTTATTTTTTAATAAAATCCTTGATCTTTGAAAAATAGTTTGGTGTTCATTTCAATTTAGCTTAATTATTTCCAAGCAGGTTCAATAATAAGACATAAAACCCTTAAAACATTTATTTTCCTTTTTCTTACTATCATCTTCCAACCTCCTCTTTGGAAAATAATCAAATATATGATATTACAATAATGAACATTTTGGCAAACAGAAGGGAAATATTACCTGTAGTTTCACTATGGTTTCAGCAAAGCTGTTTTCATTTTGATTAATTCTATCTTCAGGTCTCTGAGGAGAACTGATAAAAATCACTCCTTGTCGCTGCGTAATCTTTGAATAATTTGAGAAACAACAAAGGAGTGGCAGATGAAACCAAATATTACCTTTATTACTGATGAAGGCCAGGTTAAAACACACAGATTGTTGTAAAAGCCGAAGGTGTTGGTTAACGAAACCTTAACAGGTTTCAAACTCAATTCCCAGATCTCATCTCCAGACTTGCAACTAGCAATAACCCAGCCTTCCCTCAGTCAGGGAGATCAAGTCCTTTCCAGGCTCTGGAGTCGCTCCCTGAAGCCCACCAGTTCCAAATGGGTAAAAGTTTCTGGTGGGCTGGGCTTGCTCGGTTTCCTTTCTATCAAGCTGACAGTTAAGTCTCCATACTTCCAAATCCTCAGCCCTCACCCAGGGTAGAATGAATTAATACGCAGAGAAAGGCCTGGAGTTATTCATTTGGATACTTCCACAGAACATATATATATATATTTCATGGTTAAGCTTCATTTAATTTAAAAAGGAGAATCAAACTTATAAACATCTTCACGAAAACTGTAGTCTCTGAATTTAGATTATTTTTCAGAAGAGATTCTGAAAAAAAAAAAATGAGATCCTTCAATGCAGGTGATTTTTTGCTCCTTGGAAATGGTAAGAACTTTCTTTCCTGATAGGATACAGATTGTTTTACTGTCATAGTCTGGGCTCATAGACAAGGGTTTGAAAAGCAATTTTAATTTGCTGGTGAACTGGGATCCAGTGCTAGTTATATTGGAATTGTAATCACTCATCAACAGTTAATTAATTAGTATTTTTTTCCTAGCACCCTGGAGGTTACAAAAGAAGGTTAAGACAAGAACTCTACCCCAGGGAGCTTGCAGTTTAATCAGAAAAATAAATATAAAACCTAGGAAGCTGTAGAGCCAATTATAATTGGGAAATTGCGCTATAGATATCAGTGAACATGTAGCATATCACAAGAGCACAATTCAGCACACATGTATACATTAGGGAAATATCTTGATCCTTTTAAATTTATAGGAAAGGTAAATTACCTACATCTAAGCAGTCACTGTTACAGCCTAGTAGAGGAAACATGAAGTTAATAAGCTGATAAGCTAGCCTGTAAGAAATATACTCAAGATTACAGTCATACACTGCATCTACTCTGAGGAATAGTTAATGCCTTTTGCATATAAAATGTAGTAGAGGTTATATCTAATGACTTTGTAAGGAAGAAAGATTTGTCCATTTAAGCAACAGTAGTGAAACAAATTATCAACATGAACATAAAGGTCCATAGGAAAAAACAGAGAACACTGAGGGACTTTAGTATGACAGCTGAGTTAGATATAGAACTTTAAACCCATGGAGATGGTTAGATAGTAGAATGTTAAAGTCAGGTGGCAAATACATATGGACTGGACATTGGTAATGTACGCTAAGCCATATAACTCCCTTAATTGTGGCCTATTTATTTCTGTTGTTTTGTATTGTATTTACAGTTATAAGAAAAAGAACCATTTGTTGGACTGAAAGGGAGAGCTGTTGGGGGGAAAAAGAAATACCTTAAACTACAAAAAAAAAAAAAAGGGAAGAGGATGGGGGGTTGAAGGGGAGGAGGGTGGAAGGGTGGGACTGGAGGGGGGAGTAGGGAGGGGATTGTGATTGAGATATAACTTGAAGAAATAAAAAATAAATTATTAAAAAAAATATATATAAGCCAAAAAAAAAATAGTGTTGCTGTAGTTGCTAGGGTCACAATCTGAGTCCCGGTAACAGGGTAAGTCTAACAACCATCCTCAAAAGTTTAGTGAAAAACATAAAATGGAACCTCATTCTGTGTGGCCACAATGATAGTAGAACACAGAAGTTCAGTGACCTGCCAAGTCTATTTTCAGGGTCTGGACACAAGGTTATTTTCATTACAAGGCAAAAGGTATGCATAGCTAAACATTCCCTGTCCAGGTGTGGTTCTGCCCATCACCATTGCCTCCACGGAGGTCTCACCTTGAAGAGCCTGTGACAAACTGTCAGAACTGGAAGACAAACTTCCTCCCACTGGAACCAGATTCTCAGCCTTTTCATTATCACAGTGAGAAAGTTCCTGGGAAGTTCTAATTGTTGAATGCCATTATTTAAATTAATTAAGTAGTCTAAGAGAGGGGACCGATTATCTCTTCAGAGTACCTTCACTCTTGTCAAAAGAGCTATGATAGCTTGGGTAGTTTCCAGGGTAACATTTGGTTTGTGATTGCCAGTGTTCACTAAGATTTTTAAAATATATATTATTCTCCTACTGAACTATGAATTTGAGATTACAACATTGGACACAATTGAATGGAACTAGCTCATAAAGCAAGTGACCCCAGCTGGGGTGCCCACAAGGGTGGAGAAAAAGATGGGACTGTGGTATTTACTAGAATTGAGTATTCTGGTCACTTAATATCAAAACAGTATTTGACTTGCTATTAAAGTAGAGTTTCTAAAATTAGGTTTAAAAGTTATCTGAAGAGGTTTTGTTTAAAAATTCAATCCTTACTATTCATGTATTTTTTTAATTAGGAAGAAATCATGAAGAAATTTAAAAACATCTTTGTTATATTACAAGTGTGTGACCTGGAAGGTAGAGGGACACACACTGTTGTAACATTTTACATGCGTATCATTCATTTTAATTTCAAGTGTTTTATTATTGGTGATTGCTCTAATATGTTGACAGTGATGGTTGCTTCCTTGATAATTTTGTTTAACATAATGATAGGTTAAACCACTGTGATGACAATGGCTTACTCAAGTTTCCTCATCTAATATATTAGTCATCTAAATAAGTAAACATTTTAGGTACCTTTCCTTTTGTAGCTCTATGTTAAGAACCATGAAAGAACATCCTTGTTTCAATCCTGATTTTAAAGTAAATACTACTAGTTTGTATATATTGTTGGGTATATGTTTGTCAGCTGCGCCCTTTAATATGTTCAGGTATCTTCCAACCTTCTATCTTATCTACAACCCTTGATATTCTATCTTGGCATTCACCCATTCTTTTGGTTTCCCACTGAATTTTTTAATGAATTGTTGGCCATTTCATTAGCAATATTTTAATTTTTTACTTTCCCTATTTCCTCATTAAAATCCTCTTTCATATCCTGTATTGATATCTTTCTTTCAATTATCTGCTTCTATTTCCTTATAATTCAATCAGTGTATTCATTTCAGCTTTGATTTCAATGCAATTTTTTCAGCATTTATTTATTTCTTCAAGTTACATCTCAATCACAGTCTTCTACCTCCTTTCCCATGTGGTCCCACTCTTCTACCCTCTTCCCTCTCTCCCTCCTATCCGAATATTTTTTAAATTTAAGGTATATCTTCTTCACCCCCAATAACTCTCCCCTTTTAGTCCAATAAAAGGCTCTTTTTTCTTGTAACAATATGTACAATATAAAACAATAAGAATAATTAGGCAACAATTATGAAAATATAAGGTATAACATACATTCCATATGTATTTGACAACTGATAATAATATTCTATTATCTATCTCGAGTTTAAAGTTCTATACCTAACTCAGTTTCCATCTTAACTTTCCTTATGAACTTAAAGACATCTTCTTAGACCAGAACATTCTTTTAATTCCTAAACAACTTAAAACTTAACTATGAGACTATAACTATCTAGTCTTCAACCACATAGGGAACCTAAGAAGTATAAATATATCTGAATAAAGAAGAAGTGCAGAGCAAGCAGCTTCCAAAACTAAGAAATGACAGACAACTGGCTGCCTGGACAGTCTCTTAATACAGTCCCAAGGTCTTAGCTAGAGTAATTAGGCATGAGAAACTAGTAAAGGTAAACAAATAAGAAAGTAAGAGATCCAAGTATCACTATCTGAGGATGATGTGATCCTATACATCAGATACTCTAAAGCCTCCACCATAGAACTATTAGAACTGACCCTTTCATCAGAATATTAAGATACAATATGAACATTAAAAGTATCAGTAAATTTCCAAATGCTAATAATGAATTTGAGGAGAAAGAGAGAAAAACCATCTTATTCACATTAATGAAGGAATAATAAAAAATATGGGATATATACACAATATGGTTTATTCAATCATAAAGAATTAAATTATCCTGTTTTCCAGAAAATAGTTAAAGAAAGAAATCATCAATTAAATAAAATATGCCATGCTAAGGCAAATACCAAAAAAAGAACTATGAGGGAAGAGATAAGTACAATATTAAATTTTGCACATCTAATATCATGGTAGATATTAAATATCTTTGATCTAGTAATTCAGATAGGAACTCTCAGTAAATTTATTTGTAGGAGAATTTAATATATGCTATATAATTGTAACTAACTTAAGTATTTGTTGTGAAGGGATTATTAGAGAACTCTCTCAGTGTAGAGATAGAAAACTGTGACATGATGTAATGTCAGATTTTAAAAAAGAAAAATAAAAGTATATATAAAAATCGAAAGGGAAATAGTAAATATAAAAATAAACTACAACTGTAACTTTCAGTAGGATTTTTAATTGATTATTTTCCATCTTTATTCTCTATAATAACTTTAATAAATTTTTTATTTTATTTTATTTTGGGGGGTTTTTTACGAGACAGGTATACCTGTATACCAGCCCTGGCTGTCCTGAGGCTCACTTTGTAGGCCAAGCAAGCCTGGAACTCACAGAGATTCACCTGCCTCTGCCTCTGGAGTGCTGGGATTAAAGGTGTGTGCCACAATACCTAGCTAATAAAATTTTATTTGATATCTATGAATTCTCATTTATTTTGAGTCAGTTATTGAGGCTATAACAGTATAAAAATGAAATAACATTTATGCTATATCATTATGAATGAAATAAAACATTTATATATAAGTATATTTATACAATGCATAATAGATTTCTTACAAGAGTGTGGACAATCCATTTACTTTATTCCATGTTTTATATTTTTTAAATGAAACAATCATCATAGTTGTCATTTATGAGTATCTCATGTGCCAATCACTCTTCTTCCAGATTTATATGCAAGTTTTTTTTTTTTTTTGGCAGCTTCTTCTATATTAGTCTAGGTCCTTTGTCAGAGCAAAGCCCTACTTTTCAAATTATTAGCTATGTGACCTTTGCAGATTGTTTGGCCCATTTAAAGTCTCATGCTCTACTAAAACAGACAATTGAGCTGTTGTGAGGATTAAATCAGATAATGTATGTCAAGCATTTAGCATAATGCTGTGTACAGAATATATTCTGAATAAATATTACCAATTTTAAAGCAACAACATTGTAATTTACCAAGAGTTCATCCTACCTTTCTAATCTATGCCTTTTTTTTAATTTCTCAGAAATCTTGTTTATCTCCATGCATATTAGTATTAACTAAAGTGAGTCTAATAACACTTACTGTATTTGGCTGAGATCTATCAAATGAAATCAGATTCCTTGTTTGTTTGTGTGTGTATGTGTGTGTGTGTATGTATGTGTGTGTGTTTATGTTTATGCACATGGAGGCTAGATGTCATGGGTGTCTTCTTCTATGGGTCTCTACTATCTTTTTTGTGTTTTGTTTTGTTTTTATTTGACAAGTCTCTCATTGAACCTGGAGATTGCTGATTAGCTAGACTGCAAGCCAACAAGTCCCAAAAATTCTTCTGAACCCAGTTTCCTTGTACTAGGATTACAGGTGTCTGCTGCATGCCCAGCTCTTTTAGTGGAGGCTCACTGATCTGTGTTCATTGACATTTCACCAGTTTTCTCCCCTGAGTTTAACATTTTTATTTCTTCCTCCCACCCTGTTCTACTTGGTAAACAAGGACCCCTGCAGACAAGACAAGAGCTCTATCCTTCAGCTAATACTGCTCACCCTCCTTCATTTTTTATTATTTAAATTTTTCATACAATATATTTTGATGACAGTTTTTCCCATCCCTCAAACCTTCTCCACCCCCTGCCGACCTAACTTCATGTTCATTCTCTTTCAGAAAAAGAGTCTTTTATTGAACTAAAAGGGGGAGATGTTGGGGGAAAAAAGATACTCCTTAAATTAAAACAAACAAACAAACAAAAAAAACCAAAAAAAACAAATGAGTAATGAAAAAAACCAAACAAACAAATCAACCAACCAACCAACTACAAAAAGCCCCCCTAAAATGAAAATCAAAACAAAAGAAAAACCCAGTAAGACAAAAAATATTAAATCAAACAAAACAAAAAGCACATAAAAAACATGGAGTCCCTTTTGTGTTTGTCCAACTCTCCTGTTCTCGAAGTGAGTCCTTAGTTTGACCCACTCTTTTCCTTCACCCATGCAGATCTGTCCTCTGTCATACGTCAATGTAAATGGTGCCTCTATTTACTTACTTCAGGGAGAAATGAGGAATCCTGCCCTTCTCATTTCTATTCCTAGTCATATGTACCCAACTTATCACTAAATGCTGATGACTTTACACTTGTATATGCACTGAGTATCCACTAATCTTTCTCTTTAATTGCTTATATTCTGCTCCAAATCAACACCACATTCATTGGGACCACTTATCTGTAAATCCAACTTGCATTTTCCAGTGTTGCAACCCTGCAATGCATTTTGCATGTGGAAGCCCAAAGTCATTTTTTTAAACAGAAAGATGAATGTGTCATGTACTTGCTTAATATTGCCTGATACCTTACTTAATCTTCACAACTCCCTAAGACTAACGTATGTTATTGATTTTTTTTAGATGAGTAAAATAAGGCCAAGAGTCAAAATGCCATGTTGCATAGGTGATAATGAATTGGATAGGCGGAGGAAGCAGGCACCATGAATCATGACATCTTGCAGTGAAGAAACATTCATTTTCAACTTCCCACATTAGTCCAGTAAAATCTAATCAGCTGCCATATCTCAATGATGTCATATCATGACTGCTACACCATTGCTTACAAAGAACAAATAAAGATTTTTTAAACACTCCAAGTTCTACATAAAAATGTATTTCATTTGTATTAAGACAGTATTAATTAGAAGTGATTAAGAAATATAGATAAAAAGGAAATGAAACTAGGCTGGAGAGAGTGAGAGAGAACTCAGTGGTTTCAAATGTGGATGGCTTCTTCAGAGGACCTGAGTTTGGTTTCTAGCACCCAGGCTTAGGAGCTCAAGAGTGTCTGTAACTCCAGATCCAGGGAATCTGATGACCATTTGACATCTTCTGGCCTCTGTGGGCACTGAACTTTTCCCCCACCCCACATCTACAATGCATATCTTAAAATAAATTAACTTCAATAATATAGAGTTGTATAGATGAAAAGGAGGGGTACATTTCAGGCATCCTTTCAATATGTTTGATCTAAAGTTGAAGGACAATATAATAAAGTAGTTAACCCTATCCAGATCTGTTTATTACTACTTGCAAATTGCAAGATATTAAAATAAATCTCTTTTCAATTTCCTCTTCTACAAAGCAGGGACAATGATAGTTCAATACATCATAGCACTAACTGGATTTTGGGCAGAGTTCTTAGTACTATGTGAAAAAGAGCAGAGAATGAAAAATATTGACAAATGTTTCAGACAACATAGTTTGGGCACAAGTTAATTCTGTACTTTGGAGAGTGCGGCTATTATAGATTGGCTTCTAAATAGCAATTGACAAGATTCATAGCATCTATAATGGCAAGAAGCTTGTGAATGTTCACAGTGTAAAGCCATGGGAAGTGGATGTTCTGTATAAGTCTTCAAGGAAGAAGTGTAAGTAGGGTGCTACTCACACAATAACATATTCCTCCAAGGAAGGTATCCATGTACTGCTATCTTTGATCACCTACTAATGCACTAGTTTGTAAGGACCATTGTGTTGAAAATATATTTTCTTGCCTTGAATAGGTAGCCTGTTTGAATCACATAGTCAGATAGATATGTCTTGCACTGTGACTTGTAAATACAACTTGGCATTACATGCTGCAGTTGGCATTGAAAGGTGTATTGGCATTGTGTTTGAGTAGTGTATATTTGTCTGTATTGCTTCATTGTATTTTGAATTAATCTCTGTGATAGACAGTAGTTTAAAATATTAAATTATTTGGAAAAATACAGGGGTTCTTTTTTATCTTTGGTTGATTTCAAAGGAAAAAAATCTATCTTATTTTGAGTTTAGATCTACCCTAGGGTCTTATCTAAACATTTTTCCCCCAAGCAAAACAGCTTTTTGGACAATCTGAGTAACTATACATTAAATGAAAATTTTAAATAACAGAGATACATAGTTATAGAACACTTCTAACATTTTTTTTTAGATTTATTTAGCTGCATGTGTATGTGTATGTGTGTCCACAGGCATGTGCCAGGGTACACTTGTAGAGGTCAGCGAACAACCATGGGAGTCAGTTCTTTTCTTCCACCATGTGGGTTCTGAGGATTGATTTCAGTTCATAAGGCTTGGGGGCAGAGTCCTTTGGCTGCCAAGCCATTTCTCTGGCCCCAGAGCCAAGTACATTTTGAATTCCATATCCACAGTAAGATTCATGGCACGGAAACCTGATTCACTGCTTTTACCCTTCCCCACCTGCTCCCCCAGATATTCTGTTTGTCTCTCAAAGAGGCAAGTTCACAGAAGCTTAGTTTTTACTCTGTGAATTGCAAAGTACAACCATGGCAAATTAGAAATCTGTGAGGAGTCATCCAATCAAATTTAATGATACCTACCAGGTCCTACTACAAAGTCAAATGAGCTGCGACACATATCCTCAAGGAGCTTTGAGTATGATAAAGTGGAGTAGGATATTATGGTCAGGAGGACCACATGTTTGTACTTTTTCCTACCTTCCAATATTTTCTCCTGTAAGGCTTCTTCCACAAGCTAATCAAACAGCATCACCATCATGGTTTACATTAAGTTAGCACTTGCTTTATTACAAGCATCGTGTCTAGGGTTATATTATGCTAAAGTTTATTCAACTTATAAATAATGAGGAAAGAATTTAAGGGTGAGTGCTTGTTTATACTAATTAGTATGTTGCCGAACTTTTCCATTTAACTAGTGAATAAAACAAAATTATTTCTTCATTTCTGTTGTGCTAAATAACTACCTAAACCACACACACAAAAATACTACAGTTATGGGATCCAAGATGGTGGTGGCCCACGTGGATGCATTTTGAACTTGGGGAAAACAGCCAAAAAGCCACAGGGTTATAAGATGCTACCCAGGGATCACTAAAAGTTCCTGGGCAGGACTCTTCCCTCCTCTCTTGGACACGCACAGAAGCCTCTGAATCAGGGAATCGGGAACCCTCATCAGGAAAGATGCCGGGTAAGATCCACTCTAATACCCAGCGGGCAGATTCAGACCCCACACAGGGTTACTCACCAGCCTACTGGGCCCCCCAGATCCCACGCAGGCATTCCAGCTATTTAGCGAAAGGTTGTGGACCTGTGGGAGTGCCTTACACTCTTAGCAGTGCACGGCGGGGTACACAGTGGGTACGCAGCGGCTGACAGTTCCACAAGCATCAGCCCAATGGACAGTGGGTCCACAGCTGCATTTTGGAAAGCCCAGGCATATCTGTGCACCCCCAGAGGGGTGATGGACATACATACAGGCCCCTCTATTGGATTTACAGTCATTGGGGAAAAAACGCCTCAGCTGTACTGAGCAGCAGGAGACTTCCGGCTGCAGTTTATGCAGCAGCTTGACTGCTGTATACTGGAGCTTGGATGACAGTGGCCTCATTTGTCAGTATCCAAAGCCAGCTCCATACACATATAGGCAGAGCTGTGAGAGTAGCAGAAATTGCAGCAGGGTTGGAAGGTGGATTTTCCCACCACAGGGTCCAAGCTCTGGGCAAACTGTGGGGTTTCTATTGTTACTATTAGACTCTTTTGCTAGTACCGGCCCTTCCAGCAGGAAACCAGAGCTTAAGCATATATATAGCTCCACATCCTGGATCAGTGATGTTCCGACCTGGGAGACACTGCTGAGTGACTCACCTTACAGGCATACAGTCGGGGCCTTTCAAGATTCCAAAAGGCCTTGGGTCCTCCACAGTCCACAGAATCTGTGCCTGGACACACAGGACCATACCACCAGAGCCAATGCAGGCTGAACACACCGTGTGCAACATAGAGAAGTCTGACATGGGAGCAATGAAACAATCCTGGTCCATTCCTCGTTGCCTGGGAATAGGCTGCACCAGCTCACGGTGCTTCTGGCTATTAGATGCACATGGACCCTGAGAACCTCCGTGAGCAGCCGGGGAAGACCACCAACATGGTCCAACACGAAAGCTGCAGGGGAGCTACAACCCCACCCAACACTCTGAGGCCTGCCAACCTGCACTGTCATCTATTGGAAGACCAGTTGGATCCCAGGAATCTACAGGAACACATCAACATCACAACCCCTCACCTGAGCCCCCCAATTGGGACAAAATAGGAAGGGGTGAGCTCTCAGAGACACAATGAGACCCTCCACACAAGGCCCCATCCAGCCAGTGGAAAGCGACAGATCACCAAGCAATATGACTGCTACACCAAAGTGCGCCCTTTGGCTCCAAGCCCAGAAGACAACAGGAACAAACAACTAATAACAACCAAATGGCTAAAGTTCAGAGAAAAAACAGAAACAACAGAAGTCAGGGAGATATGACTCCAACAAAACACAACTATGCTAGTACATCAACAAGCCCTGACCACCTCAGCACAGCTGACACACATGAAAACGATAACAATTCTACATTATGGAAAGTGATAGAGTCCTTTGAAGAAGAATTTAAATCTATGAAGGAATTCAAACAATACACAATTTCACAAGCAAAAGCAATGGATAATACCATTAGAAAGCTGCAACCAAAGTAGCTCAACTTGAACAGGAAAAAACAGGGCATTGAAAGGGTTCCAGGCCAAGACAAGGAAATCGGAGCAGGAAATGCACTAAATGAATAAAATCATTCAAGTCATGAAAATGGAAATGGAAACAATAATGAAAACACAGTCAGAGTTAAGAGTGGAAAAGGGAGAATCAAGGGAAAAGAACAGTAACTACAGATATGAGTATCAAAAATAGGATACAAGAGATGGAAAACAGGATCTCAGGAATGGAAGATTCGATGGAAGAAATCACTACAACATCCAAAGAAAATGAGAAAGCTAAAAAAATCTCTCACCCATAACATCCAAGAAATCAAGGACTCAATGAAAAGCTGGAACCTAAGAATTATAGGCATAGAGGAAAGAGAAGACTCCCAACTCCAAGGTCCAGCATATATCTTCAACAAAATCATAGAAGAAAACTTCCCAAACCTAAAGAAAGAGATGCCAATGAAAATCCAAGAGGCTTACAGAACACCAAACAGATTAGATCAGAAAAGAAACTCCTCTCACCACATAATAATTGAAACTCCAAATGTACAGAACAAAGAAAGAATATTAAAAGCTGTAAGAGAAAAAGGTCAAGTAACATATAACGGCAGACCCATCAGAATTACATGTGACTTCTCCTCAGAAATTTTAAAAGCTAGAAGGGCTTCGACAGATGTCCTACAAGCCCTGAGAGAACATAGGTGCCCAGCCAGACTACTATACCCAGCAAAACTCTCTATCAACATAGATGGAGAAAACAAGATATTCCATGACAATATCAAATTTAAAGAATATCTACCCACAAACCCAGCCCTACAGAAGATCTTAGAAGGAAAATTCCAACCAAGAGAAGATAACTACACCCAAGAAAACAGAGGAAATAGAAAACGCCACAGCAACTAAACCAAAAGAAACACAGGATGACCACCTATACCAAAATAATGGGAAATAACAACCCATGGTCACTAATATCCATAAACATCAATGGACTCAACTGGCCAATAAAAAGACACAGACTTACAGATTGGATCCCTAAACAAGACCCATCATTTTGCTGCATACAAGAAACACATCTCAGCAACAAAGATAGATGCTACATCAGAGTAAAGGGCTGGGAAAAGGTTTTCTAAGCAAATGGACCCAGGAAGCAAGCTGGAGTAGCCATCCTAGTATCAAATAAAATAGACTTACAACTGAAGTTAATAAAAAAAGACAGAGAAGAGCATTACATACTTGTTAAAGGAAATATTCATCAAGAGGACATTTCAATATTGAACATCTATGCCCCAAATACAAGGGCACCTATATTTGTAAAAGAAAAGTTTCTAAAACTTAAATCGCACATTGATCCCCACACATTAGTAGTGGGAGACTTCAACACCCCACTCACAACAATGGACAGATCATCCAGACAGAAGCCAAACAGAGAAATAATGAGTCTAACAGAGATCATAAACCAAATGGATCTAACAGATATCTACAGAACGTTTCACCCAAACACAAAAGAATACACCTTCTTCTCAGCACCTCATGGAATCTTCTCCAAAATCGACCATATAGTTGGACACAAAGATAGCCTCAACAGATACAAGAAAATTGAAATAACCCCTTGTATCTTATCAGACCACCATGGAATAAAGCTGGACTTCAATAGCAAAAGAATCAACAGAAAGCCTACACACACATGGAACTTGAACAACTCTTTACTAGAGGACCACTGGGTCAGGGAATAAATAAAGAAGGAAATCAACGACTTCTTAAAATCCAACGAAAATGAAGACATAACATACCCAAACCTATGGGACACAATGAAAGCTGTGCTACGAAGAAAGTTCATAGCACTAAGTGCCTTCAAAAAGAAAATTGTGACAGCTCATATTAGCGAATTAAGAACTAAACTGGGTGAATTGGAAAAAAAAGAAGCAAACACTCCCAAGAGGAGCAGAAGGCAGGAGATCATCAAACTTAGGGCTGAAATCAACAACTTAGAAGCAAAAAGAACTATACAAAGAATCAATGAAACCAAGAGTTGATTCTCCGAGTAAATCAACAAAATAGACAGACCCTTAGCCAAATTAACTAAAAGGCAGAGGGGAAAATCCAGAGAATATTTGGGTCCTACTTTAAAAATCTATACCCCACCAAATTTGAAAACTTAAGCAAAATGGGCAATTTTCTTGATAGATTCCACCTACCGAAGCTAAATCAAGATGAGGTTAACAGATTAATCAGCCCTATAATCCCTAAGGAAATAGAAACAGTCATTAAAAATCTCCCAACCAAAAAAAGTCCAGAGCCAGATGGTTTTAGCACAGAATTCTACCAGACCTTCAAAGAGGAGCTAACACCAATACTCTTCAAACTCTTTCACCAAATAGAATCAGAAAGAACACTGCCAAACTCATTCTATGAGGCCACAGTCACCCTGATTCCTAAACCACACAAAGACCCAACAAAGAAAGAGAACTTCAGACCAATCTCCCTCATGAACATAAATGCAAATCACTTAATAAAATACTAGCAAACTGAATCGAAGAACACATCAAAAGTATCATACACCATGATCAAGTAGGCTTCATCCCAGGAATGCAAGGATGGTTCAACATATGAAAGTCTATCAATGTAATTTACCATATAAAAAAGATGAAAGAAAAAAACACATGACAATCTCGCTAGATGCAGAAAAAGCATTTGACAAAATCCAACACCCCTTCATGCTAAAAGTTCTGGAGAGAACGGGCATACAAGGACCATACCTAGAAATAATAAAGGCAATATACAACAAGCCAGTGGCCAACATCAAATTAAATGGAGAGAAACTTGAAGCATTTCCTCTAAATTCAGGGACAAGACAAGGATGCCCACTTTCACCATATCTCTTCAATATAGTACTTGAAGTTCTTGCTAGAGCAAGAGGATAAACATTGGAAACGAAGAAGTCAAATTATCCCTAATTGCAGATGATATGATAGCATACATAAGTGACCCCAAGGTTGCAACAGAGAACTCTTACAGCTGATAAACACCTTCAGCAAGGAGGCTGGATACAAAATTAATTAAAAAAAATCAGAAGCCCTTCTTTATGCAAAAAAAAAAAAAAAAAAACCAGGCTGAGAAAGAGATATGGGAAACAACCCCCTTCATAATAGACACAAACAATATAAAATACCTGGGGTAACTCTAACCAAGCAAGTAAAGGACCTGTACAACAAGAACTTCAAACCCTTGAAGAAAGAAATGGAAGAGGCCTTTAGAAGATGGAAAGATCTCCCATGCTCATGTATAGTTAGGATTAACATAATGAAAATGGCCATCCTAACAAAAGCAACATATAGATTCAATGCATTCCTATCAAAATACCAACACAATTCTTTATAGACCTGGAAAGAGCTATTCTCAATTTCATATAGAACAACAAAAAACCCAGGCTAGTTAAATCAATCCTGTACAAAAAAAAAAAAAAAAAAAAACAAAAAAACAAAAAAAACAAAAAACAAAACAAAACAAAAAAACCCTTCTGGAGGTATCACCATCCCAGATTTCAAGCTGTACTACAGAGCAATAGTGGTAAAAACAGCATGGTACTGCTATAGAACAGACCAGTAGATCAATGGAATTGAATGAAAACCCAGAAATGGACCCACACATCTACGGCCACCTAATTTTTGACAAAGAAGCCAAAATCGCACAATGGAAAAAGGACAGCATCTTCAACAAATAGTGCTCGTTCAACTGGATGTCCACTTGTAAAAGAATGGAATTAGACCCATACTTATCACCTTGTACAAAACTTAAGTCCAAGTAGATCTAAGACCTTAATATAAGGCCGGTCACACTAAATCTACTAGAAGAGAAAGTGGGGAAAAGCCTCAAATTCATTGGCATAGGTGACAATTTCCTGAACAGAACACCAACAGCTCAGGACCTAAGACCAACCATCAATAAATGGGAACTCAAGCAACTGAAAAGCTTCTGTAAGGCAAAGGACACTGTCATTCAAACGAAACGGCAGCCCATAAACTGGGAAAAAAATCTTCATCAACCCCATATCTGACAGAGCATTAATATGCAAAATCTACAAAGAACTCAAGAAATTAAATGCCAAGAAACCAAATAATCCAATCAAAAAATGGGGAACAGAACTAAATAGAGAATTCACAAAGGAAGAATCCCTAATGGCTGAGAGACACTTGAAAAAATGCTCAATATCCTTATCATCAGAGAAATGCAATCAAGATGACCCTAGATTCCATCTCACACCTGTCAGAATGGCTAAGATCAAAAGCTCAAATGAGAGCACATGCTGGCTAGGGTGTGGAGAAAGGGGAACCCTCCTCCACTGCTGGTGGGAGTGCAGGCTTGTGCAACCACTGTGGAGGTCAGTCTGGCGATAGCTTAGAAAACTTGATAGCTCTGCCTCAGGACCCAGTCATACCATTTCTGGGTATACACCCAAATGACTCTTCACTGAATCATAAGGAAGTCTCCTCATCTATGTTCATAGCAGCCTCATTTGTATTAGCTAGAAATTGGAAACAACCCAGATGTCCCTCAACCAAAGAATGGATTAAAAATTTGGTACATCTATACAATGGAATATTACTCAGCTATCAGAAACAATGAAATTATTCAATTTGCAGCCAAATGGATGGAACTAGAGAAGCTCATCCTTTGTGAGCTAACCCAGACTTAGAAGGATGTACATGATATCTATTCACTTATATTTGGATTTTAGCTTTATAGTACAGGATATCTATACTACAACCCAACACACCAGAGGGAACATGGACATAGACTTTTGTTTGTTTGTTTTTTAGTTTTCTCTCCCTGGCAATGAGACCCTTTTCACTGGTGGTACTCCCTTGTAGGCCCCCAGTGTATGAGTAGGCTCTTGGCCCTCATGTGACTTCTGAACTGGGGCAAGGGACTGTTATATAAGGACACTCCACTCCAGAGGAGTGGGATAGAAGTGTTAGGGGGTAGAGGATGGGAGGGTGGGGCTAGGAAGGGGGGAAAGAGGGCAATATGATGGAGATGTCACCTGAAGCAATAAATAAATAAATAAATTTATTAATAAAAAATAAAAACAACCTTTCATATGCAAAAAATACTATAGTTGCGTCCTGAGAAACTGTAAGGCGTGTGGTCTAATGTTACTTCTCTAGAACTTGTTGAGAATTAAAGGTGGATATGTGGACCTTTGGCTGCAGTTACATAGTGTTTTTAAAGCTAATGAGTCAAAAAGAGCTAGTAGAGAAAAAAAATTCTCTTGCTAGGTTCCCTTTTCTGCAGGAAAAACCTGAAACCTGTCAACAAATTGGTGGTTAAGCAGAAATCCTGGCAATGAGGGACTAGTGTTTGGCTACTTTCCAGAAGATGAAATGATAATTAAATTGATTTTAAGAGGATTAGTAAAGGTAAAAAAATTTATTCAAAATGCCTTATTTTTAGAATTTGCGAGTATTTTATAGTTAATAAGTGCTAAGTGTCAATTGTGTATAATCCCAAGTTCCTCCTGATGCCTGCATTAGAATTTTAAAAATTATACCATTAGAAAATCTGATTTTTGACTTTAAGGATACATTGGACTCTGCTTTGATCTCTGTAATCTTATGTGAAGTGTGTTAATTAATCTGAAGTTATACAAACATGTTCTGTATCCTTCATCCTACCTGAAGCACACTGAAAATAATGAACATGTTCAATAAATTATTAATGTAGTTTTAAACTCATTATTTTCTTCACACATTTTACTTTGTAGAGGTAGTCCTCTTGAACTACAGTATTATAAAAGTATTTGAAATTGCTTATAGTAACATATAAAATTAATTAGCTGGTTTTATTATTGGATGGGATGTTGTAAAGCTCTTAGAATAACAATAATGCATGACACAAATGAAAACATGGAAAAGAGAAAGACACAGGCAAGTATGAATCCTGTTGATTCTTTCTTCAGAAATAGTTCAGTACCTCTGTGTATCACCTATGAACTGATTGTGATATGCCTTCCCACAATGTTGGTGTAAGCCTAGAAAGATATTGTATATTTTTATTAAATCACATGTACAGAGTTCAGATGTGAATAAGCAGGAATTGCTATTATGGTATGTGAATATAATCTTTTCTGTAAAATATATTCCTTTTATGTTTAAATACTGAGATTAAGTGATTTCTCATAAACCATCTCCAGGATTCTCAGCAGAGAAAAGCCCTTGTATGTGATAACCCTTTATGTGACAAGATGATACTTCTTTTCCTTTCTGTGTAAAGAGGGCTCTTTATGTTTTCTATGATGTGGATGACAGCTAGCCCAGTTTCTCAGAGTGTTCTAAGTGTGACCTGAATCATAAAGAGCTGAAATTGTAAAATGTGAGCATTTCTGTCTTTGAATTTATAACCTTCTCATTCTTATGAAGGCTCTACACAGAATATTTACATACAATTGTGTTACTTTTCTAGGCATGGAGTGGGAAAGGAGCCCTAGATTCATGTTTGGAGAGGTTTAAATCAGAGTCTAGAGGTATTGTTTCGTGTATATTTTTGTCTGAGATTAATCATTTTGTATTGAATTTTCACATATTTAGATATGACCTATATTTTTATTGGAGATTTGTAGTTCTATTGTGTATTCATATAGAAATATAGTGTCTGTATTAATGGAAAAGACAAACATATTTCTTCAATGTTAGAATCTATCTCTACTCCCTAAATCTAGCTTACTTTTAAAATATTCACATGTATTTTATACTGAATTAAAGCTGTTTTTTTTCAAACTAGCTTTATCAAGGAAGGATGAATTTTAGTTTTAACTACAAAGGATGGGATGACATTTTAAAGTAATGCCTGGAATAAATTCTTTTCTGTATGTACAATTGGACCACACTTGTAATGATATCACCTAATAATAACAATTCTGTACAGCTATCTCATTCTTCATATGTCATGTTAGTATAAACTCTTTCTTCATAGACATCTTGAAGCACCCACATGAGGTTTATCTTTTTTTTTTTTAATTTAAGTCATTGTTCACTTATACCTTGTTTAATAGCAGAAACACTGGTGTCAGACAGGATAATTTCTAGTGCACAAAAGAGGAAACTGAGATGTAGAAAAGTTTAACATTTTGGTTGTAGTCAAGTGAGGGAATTGGGATTCAAATCATCGTGAATAGCTGCAGAGCTTGGAGACACCAGAGGTATGATATCTTTGGGTGTTATTTCTTATCCAGGTAACTTAGAGAAGTGAAGAGCAAGGGATGGTCACATGTAAATGCACATTAAACTGTAGCTCAAACTGGTCAATTGATGGTAACATGAATCCCTTTTCTATGTGTTAAGATCTGCTAATAGCTTTCAGAGGAGCTGCAAACATGGGCCACTCTACCTTTAGCGGTTAATTGATTGGGAAGTTTGTTGAGTGCTTACCACATGCAGGTGCTCATCCTAATACTATATATAGTGCCGGGAGATCTGTGTGCAAGCAGAAGCTGTTTAATGGAGCTCACAATACTGCAGTTCTTTTCTCCTAATTTGACCCATGTCTGTAGCTTGTTACCTATAAGTGCTATTCCTCCACTAAGAAACAAAGTCCCTTGATAAATAATTCTAATGTCTTTTCTGATCCTTGTTGTAAGTAATCAGGGCAGAAAATAAGGTGAAAACAGAACTTTTGTTTTATAAGTGCTATAGAGATAAAAGAATGCTTTATTTAAACAGATTTTATAAAAATATTTAATTATTACTTCAAGTTACATCTCCATCACAGTGTCCTCTTTCCACCTGTCCCAGTTCCGCCTTCCCACCCTCCACCCCTATCCCTTTCATCCCACTCCTCTGGAGTAGAGTGTCCCTACATATCAGTCCCCTGCCCCAGTTCAGTAGTCATATGAGGGCCAAGAGCCTCCTCATACACTGGGGGCCTACAAGGCAGCACCACTAAGGCAAAGTGTCTCACTGACAGGAAACAAAGTCTATGTTCTTGTTCCCTTTGTTGCAATTGTTGTAGTATAGTTATCCTGTACCATATGGCTAAAATCCGATTATAAGTGAATAGATGAGGGAATTGGGATTCAAATCATCCTGAATAGTTGCAGAGCTTGGAGACACCAGAGATATGATAAGCTCACTCAAGATGAGCTTCTCTAGTTCCATCCATTTTGCTGCAGATTGCACGATTTCATTGTTTCTGATAGTTGAGTAGTGCAGATTGTGTAGACGTACCACAGTTTTTTTTATCCATTCCTCAGTTGAGGGACATCTGGGTTGTTTCCAGTTTCTAGCTATTACAAATAAAGCTGCTATGAACATAGATGAGGAAACTTCCTTGTGATTTGGTGAGGAATCATGTGGATGCATACCCAGAAGTGGTATGGCTGGGTCTTGACATAGAGCTATTCCAACTTTTCTAACATATCACCAGACTGATTTCCATAGTGGTTGTACAAGCTTGCACTCCCACCAGCAATGGAGGTGTGTTCCCCTTTCTCCACAACTCACCAGTATGTGCTGTCATTTGAGTTTTTGATCTTAGCCATTCTGAAAGATGTGAGAAGAAATCTAAGTTGTCTTGAGTTGCATTTCTCTGATGATTAAGGATGCTGAGCATTTCTTCAAGTGTCTCTCAGCCATTAGGGATTCTTCCTTTGTGAATTCTCTGTTTAGCTCTGTTCCATGTTTTTTGATTGGATTATTTGGTTTCTTGGCATTTAATTTCTTGAGTTCTTTGTAAATTTTGGATATTAGCCCTCTGTCAGATGTGGTGTTGGTGAAGATTTTTTTTCCCAATATATTTCAACAGATTCTTAACTAGAGCAAAGAGATATCCTTAGATATAATTTAATGTTAGGGATATATCATTGGACAGATGAAGCCCATTTTGCTTACATAGTGTTTCTGGGGAAGATAATAGGAAGACATAAAATGAAATATTACAAATATGCACACAGGCAGGTAGAAAGTTAGATAAATAGATGTAATGTGAGTATTAAGCAGAAAACTAAATAGAAAAAGGAGTGCAGAGAAATATGGAGTAAAGTTTTGAGTAAAATAATCAGGATAAGACCCATTTAGAAACCAACATTTAAGTAAAAGAAGAAGAAGGAGGAGGAGGAGGAGAAAAGAAGAAGAAGAAGAAGAAGAAGAAGAAGAAGAAGAAGAAGAAGAAGAAGAAGAAGAAGA
>CAJQZJ010013817.1:1731617-1744234 GCA_907164525.1 Lophiomys imhausi | reverse complement strand
GAAGAAGAAGAAGAAGAAGAAGAAGAAGAAGAAGAAGAAGAAGAAGAGCAGGAGAAATCATTCCAGTGAGTATCAGGGTAAAGAATATTTTCTAGGCAGATGGACATTTTGAAATATTCTTTTTTATGTAAAAGGAGTAAGTAACTTGCTTGACATAGAGTATGCAAATAGAAGATAGTAGAGATGATGTTCAAAATACTTGTTTTGAAATCTCTATCCTTACAAAAGTTTTTCAATAGCTGAAGAGTACTAAAGGGTCACTTTAAGAGAGTTAAACTTACACTTATTCAAGAGTCATATGTATGCGAAAGGGAGGCAGAGATCAACATAACTCATTTCTGTGATTGATTTTTTTTTTTTTTGAGACAGGGTTTCTCTGTATAACAGCTCTGGCTGTCCTAGACTCACTTTGTAGACCAGGCTGGCCTCGAACTCACAGAGATCCGCCTACCTCTGCCTCCCAAGTGCTGGGATTAAAGGCATGTGCCACCAACGCCCATAACTCATTTCTTGTTGACTTAAAGCTGACAATGTCAGTGTTCTCATCACGCACCCAGTGTTATCATAGTAGAGAACACTGTAGGAATACTGGCTCTGACTGCTTTCCTACAGTCTAGATTATGTAATTTGCTACAGATTGCATTTGGCTGGGTCATTTGCTGGATGTTTTTTTTTTATAAAGAAAATGTTGATATTTCACAAGGGTCAGCAGTAAGTTTCCTGTCTCCAGCATCCCTCTGCTGTCTAAACCTGAACACATTTGGAGAGTTTGGTGAGCTAGAAATAAGAAAGCTCAGGTGGGTCGATTCTGCTCAGGCTGGGTCAAGAGGTCAGCTGCTGGCTACTGGATAAAACACCAGATAAAGCTAAAGGGCTAGGTTTACAGGAATGAACATGAGGCCCACTTTTATGAAGCAACTTTTGAATTTTGTGAAGAATAAGTGATAGAATCATATCAAAAGAGAGCTCTCTGTTTTTATTTATCCAGTCATTGGTATGTTCAGGTTGGAAATTTGGCTTGGAGTCCATAATTTTATCCAATTCGAGTACAAATGCTCTGAGACCTTAGGTTCCAATGATAATGGGAACAAACTCACGGACAGCATGGGGGAATGAGTGCGTAATCAGACATGGGAGTCATCAAGGATAATGCAAGGGGCATCTCTACGGAGGTTTACAAGTGCAATCCACTCATAACTTGTAGGGTGTGTATATAACCACAGAGACTGAGACTGACATCTCACCCTTGGGGAAATTACAGAATCCAGGTCACAGGAGGTTCCAGATAAGTATTTATGCTGTCCTGCTCAACCGCTCCCTCCCTGTTCTAAAGTAAACTCTGGGGTTTTCCTGAGGAAATATTCCCAGTTCTTATGCTAGACAGTGATCCCTTGGGAATAATTTCAGGCCCCACCCTTTGTCTGTCTTGACTTCGTTTGACTTTTATTACTCTTGACAATTCATTGTGACTTACCTCCAGCATCCTCTCCTGCTGCTTTATAATTGGCTCCTAGACCTTGTACCTTAGCAACCAGAGCTGAAAGCTTCTCAGTAACCACTTCCAGCTCTACACCCACAAATAATGGCACCTACTGTTCTTGAGACTAGTGTTAGCTGAACTCAGAGACTCTCCTATAGCTAAACCGGAACAGTGAGCATCCAAAGGTCATCACATCTGTCTCACAGTGGGAACCTACAAAACTAAAACTTCAGATGAGATGAGGGTTAGAAGCTTCTGTGACTGCAAAATGTTTGCTCATTTGAAGGAAAATAAAACAAAACTTGCTACTCACTTTAAAGAAAAAGAAAGATCCTTATATTCCATTAGTTAATTAACTAATTAATTAATTAACTAATTCCATTAATATCTTCATATCTGATATTCACTGAGGGTTGATTTCAACTGGGTCATTTATCTATCTTTTTTCATATATAATATTTCAAGTATTTCTCTTCTTTCACTGTGTCTCTATTGGGCATCTAGGAACTGAGACTCAGAGTACTTAAATTATTTTGCTAAGAGTAACGTGTTAGCATGTGTATGGGCTGATGGAGCGACTTATCTATTAGGCTGTAAATCCCTTGGTAGAGTATAATTCATGGTAGAGATGAATAGTGAGGGATCTAGAAAGATGGCTCAGGGGCTAAATTGTTGGTCACAAAAGTATGGCGCAGATCTAAAACTCCAAGCATGGAGGCACGTGGCTGCCTCTGAGCACTGATGGGGTGGAAGCAGCTGAATCCCCAGGGCTTTCTGGCCAGCTAGGCTAGTCCAGATGACAATCCCCAAGCCCAGTGCAACATCCTATCTCAAAAAATAAAGTGGAGAGTGACAGAGGATGAGACCTGACGTCAACCTCTGATCCTCCCCTGTACCAGCACATAGGCACACGCTGCACATAAAAAGCTTTTCAAAAGGAAAGAGTTGCAGTGAGGAGCAGAGGTTTGCATCCTGTGCAGCACAGAAATCTCTGTGCATACATGATCTCCACATGACATTCCACATAGTGTAAGTACAGTAATCAAATGAAACAGAAGCAGGACTTCATCATTTGAAATAAATGAATTTGTGAATGAGCCAAATATTTCACAATAAAACAATTAGCCTAGGTTTATTTTATGATTTTACTCAATACACAATTATCTTTGGAGAGCTGTATCCATTGAAGCTGTTATAAATAATATTTCACTCTTTTGTTGTTTTTACATCTTGCAAGATTGCGTACACTTTGCTTTCTTCTTGGCATGAAACGTGTGAAATTTAGAAAGCATTCTTGCCCCAGTTTCTGGCATATTTGGTAGGACATGTGCTGCCAGATGCTCTGAAGGCATGAGCAAGAGCCTGGGAGGTTTGTGAGCCAAAGTCATCCATGGAGACATCTCAGCCACCCACATGAATCCTGGTTCAATTCCTTAGCAGAGGCTGCCTCCTTTCGACTGATCACTTGGTAAATTACACATGGTGTAAACTTCATCTGGTTTTAATTTTCATTTTACTTTTTAAATTTTCTTTTAAATACATTCACATTAGTAGTTAAAACTAGAAATTGTGCGATTCTATCCATCATACTTACAATTTAAATAAGTAAGTACCAATGTGACTCTGGGGTATTAAGTGTCCAAGTTATTTTTCTCCCTGGGTTATGTTTCAGTGTTTGAAAAGGGATCCGTCCTTTCAATAGTCTTACCATGGAAAACTGGTGACATTCTACTATTTCAACAAAAGAAAATACTGCCTGACCATCAAACAAAACTCAACCAGGATTACCCTAATGTATTCTTATCTACCAATTCATCTTAAAGAAAGACACTGTGAATGATTTGTTCCTTTGAAGGACCCACAGCTTAGAGGATTAGGTATGCATAATTATTTATAATGCTTCTTTTTGCACAAATGAAAATACTAAACTCCATAAAGCTTGTAAGGCACACACAGAACATGTACAACTGCAAGTGTGGACTGAAAAGCTTAAGGAGAGCTGTCTGCAAGATTCTTCTGTGTAGTTAGCTACATGATTATTGTTGGAGTAAGCACAAATACATTCCTGTAACAGAATTGCAGTTTACTGCAACATGGATAAATTTGAGGACACTTCCTAAAAGTTGCAATTTCTGACATTGAGTTGAACTTTTCAGAAATGTGTGGATGTAATAAAACTTCCTTCAATTAGTTCTCAGACTGAAATATACACAGGTGTTGCAATCAAATTATGTCAGTGAAATATTAGTTATGTGATACAGTAAGTAAAAATAGCTAAGTCTGAATGTGATTATTAGTAATACAATACAGGCTATCATCGAATAAATAATATAGGATACTATATTATCATGGAGAATGATACTTAGCAAGGAACCAGAGACGAAGAACAAGAAAACAGACATAGAGAGAGTAAGCACAGCATAAAAGTAAGTTCCACCCGCCATTCCCAGTTAGCTCTGGTCCTGCCTCATGCTGATGGTAAAGATGAGAGCTCTTAGCTAGTGCTCCTCTGCTTGCCTGTCTGCCTGCTGCCATGTGCCTAGCCATCACAGTCATAGACTCTGACCCCCTAAAACAGTAAGCCCCAGCAAACCCTTTTTTCTAAGAATAAGTAAATGAATCCTATCATGTATTATCAGATGTAAGTGTAAATAGTACATTCCATGAAAAGGTAGGCTCTTAGAGAGGCTTCAGATTTCATAAGGAACTGGATAAATGGCTCACTGGTTAAGAGCACCTTCTGCTCTTCCAGAGGTCCCAACTTTTGTTCTCAGAACCCATATCAGACAGCTCGTAAGTGTCTGTTACTCCAGCTCTGAGACGTCTATTACCTCTGACCTTTATGGACACCTGATCTCGCATGCCCATACCCACATGCAGATGTAAACATCTACAGATAATTAAAATTAATAAAAGTAAATCTTTAAAAATTATCCATACTGCTGTTGACCGATCAACATATTTAAAGCAAGGATATTTTACCCTCCTTAAAAAATAAAAGATGAATAATATGTTGGTAGATAGTTTGCTAATTGAAAATAGAGCAAGTCATGTTATTATCTCACCAATATGTTTTCAGGGCCAAGGAAAATATTTCAAAGGAACAATAAATAAGAAATAAAAAAATAACCCCAAGCAAGCTGAGATAGTTGACAATAAAAAAATAAAATGGCACTCCTACAGCAGCCTCTTTGCACTTGGTTACCATAAAACCAAGAGAAAAATAGGACCATCTATAGAATAACATCTAGGTATAGTTTAAATACTCAGTAGAAGTTCTACATGCAGTTTTTGTTACTTAAAAATTAAAAATCAATTTTTAGGAGGAGAAAAAATTAAAATAAAACAAAAATAAATATCAATACGGGTTGAAATCAAAGCAAAAAATAAAGTTCGCAAGATATAACAAACCATAACTATATCCAAAATTTTAGTGTATTCTTAAAAATGACATACAAAATTTAAATCTGATTAAAATAATATTTCATAGGAATAAAAACTAAACAGCTATATTTATATAAAGAATGAAAATTACAGGAAACCCTTAGATGCTACTGTATGATCATTCATCATTTATTATATACCTTGAGATTGATGATTTTATGATAAAATCTTATTTACTAAAATGTTCTGAAGTACAGAAAATCTATATAACTGCCAGTTATATAACTGGAGAGATGGCGAATTTTTTCATATGCTTTCATATGGTGTTTTGTCCTTTGTATTTATTTCTTGGAAAACTGTATTTTCATCTCTTTTACTTTCTCTCAGTGCTTTGATTATTTGAAGGGATAATTTTATTTCCCACAAGACGCCAATCACAGATGGTTTAATGGATTATTTCCCATCTTACTTTTAAAGCACAAATAATACTCTGTTGTTTAAACTATCCTAACAGGTTGCAAAATTGAGTTTTTAAACTTGTTTTGCAAAGATGTTGCAAACCCTAGTTTGGAAGCCTAGGGTTTACAGAAGGAAAAAAGAAAATTATATATTCACTTACATAAAAATCTACATAGAAAATGCTTATTAGAATCCTAACCATGAAAGTGCTTTTTAACATTGGCAAATCTTGTCTTCATGACTGTTTTTTGAAGAGAGTAAAGGAAAAATTTTCATGATAATATATCAGTTCTACAGAGTGAGCATTTGATGGCAGTAATCCATGTTTGATTTCTTTCTTTTCTTTTCTTTCTTTTTTAAAGAAGAACATTCATTAGAATATTTGGAAGTTCAAGCAAAGCATTTCTGGATAAAATTTCAAAAAGACTTATTGTTAAATTTTAACAGAGAACAATAAATATAGGAAGGTCTACCAGAGATTTGTTTTTTGATTTAAAAAAATTTATTTGTTTTTTCAAGTTACATCTCGATCACAGCCTTGTCTGATTTCCTAAATATCTATTGTAAAACAGAAATAAAGAAAATTTTCTTAGCATGATAAAGACTTCATGCTTTTTGCACTGAACAGCAAAACCAGTATCACTAGCAAATAACATTTTTGAGTAATGGCAATGAAACCAGAAGACAAGATAGCCACTACTCTACTATTAAAATTGTGCTGACGATTTTGTGGGTGACTTGCTGTCCCCTCCCTCCCCTGGAAGTCCTGCCTGGCTAGGAGGAGGCCACTTCCCTTTCCATGTCCTGAACTGGTAGGAGGAGTCTTCTATAACTATCAGCTGAGAGGCCCCACCTAGATACTGAGACCCACAGTCAAACATTAGGGGGAGCTCAGGGAGTCTTGTAGAAGAGTGAGAGGAAGAATAGAGGGATCCAGAGGGGACAAGAACTCCACCAACAGAGTCAACTAATCTAGGCCTCTGGGGGGCTTAAAGAGACTGAAGCACAAACAAACAAACAAACAAACAAACAAACAAACAAAAACATGTATGGGCTGGACCTAGGCCCCCTTCACTTATGTAGCTGATAGGTAACTTGATTTTCAGATAGATTCCCTAGCAAGTGGAGTGGGGACTGTCTCTGACATGGACTCTGTTGCCTGTTTGTGGATCACTTTACTCTAGGTGAACTGTCTTGTCTGGACTCAGTGTGAGAGGATGCTCTTAATCCTGTTGGGACTTGAAGAGCCTGAGTGAATAAATGGGCTGGGAGAGTCTCCTTTTCTGAGGAGAAGAGGAGGGGGAAGACATAAGAGGGTGGGAGGGTGGGACCAGGTGGAGAGGAAGGAGGGAGGGAGCTGCTATTAAGATGAAAAAGGAATAAATACTATGTTTATAGCAGCTTTATTTATAATAGCTAGAAACTGGAAACAACTCAGCTGTCCCTCAACCGAAGAATGGATCAAAAAACAAAAAACAAACAAAAACAAAAACACTGTGGTACATTTACACAATAGAATACTACTCAGCCATCAGAAACAAGGAAATCATGCAATTCTCAGCCAAATGGATGGAACTAGAGAAGCTCATCCAGAGTGAGCTAACCCAGACTCAGAAAGATGCATGCAGCATCTATTTACCTATAACTGGATTTTAGCCATTTAGTAAAGGATAACTATCCTGTAACCAATAGTCCAAAAGTAACAGGATCATGCACTTTGTTACCTGTTAGTGGGACACTTTACCCTAGTAGAGCTACCATGTAGACTCCCAGTGCAAGAGGAAGCTCTTTGCCCTCATATGACTGATGAACTGAGGGGATTCAGATATGGGGGCACCCAAACCAGAGGAGTAGGATAGGTAGGTGGGAGAGGGGGCAGTGGGTAGGAAGGTAGGACCAAGAAGGGTGGAGGGAGGGGGCTGTGATGGAGATGTAACTTGAGGTTATAAATAAATGTAACCAAAAAAGAAAGATATATATATATATATATATATATATATATATATATATATATATATATATGGAAAAATGTGCTGAAGATTCTGACATAGTAAAATGTAGTTTTATAAGTAACACAAATATTTGATTATTTGGCTTTCATTACCATAACAATTATCTGATATAATCAATGTAATAAAAGGGTTTAGTTTGGCTTACATATTTAGAAGCTTCATATTTTGGTCTTCTGATTTACTCCTTGTGCTCCTATAGCAAGGCAGTAAGTACTTCATAGCAGTTACATAGAAGGTAACTTGAATAAACATGACTTAAAGATATCTTTTTTTTTTTTTACTTCTTAAGGTCTACATAGCCTCCTAATGACACTACTATGAGGAACAAAATTTTAATATATAGGTGTGTAGGGGGGCATTCCAAAGACAAGGAAGAGCAATCTCTTAAATTTAAATGGCCAGAAATTTAGCATTAATCACAGATAACACTACAGTCTAATAAAAAAGATCTAAGAAAAAGAAAGTAGTGTATTAGGAGATCAGAGATTTGGTAGACTAGAAGGGTGAATAGACAGAAGAAATATAAAATCAAACACACTTAATATATATTAAATCTAACTAGAAAGTAGTGGTTACTTTCATATTACTTGTGCCGCTGTTTCACCCCATACTCTCTCTTTTCCCCTGCCCTATCATCTCAAAACACCTTGACCCCTTTTTTCTTTTATTGTTCACCATTCCCCATATGTATCACCTGTGTTCTACCTCCTTTTCCTTGAAAGCACATCTCTATTCCTCCTTTCTACATTCCTGACCTCCATCCTCCATGGATTCTAATCTAAACACACATATCTAAAGATCATCTACATTTGAGAGACAACCTGTAGCATTTGTCTTCTGGGTCTGGGGTACTTTACCCAGAATGATTGTTTTCAGTCTCATTCCTTTACCCGTAAATTTCCTGTTAACAGCTGACTTGTGTAAATGTACAATATTTTCATTATCTAGTCATGGACTATCTTCTTGATGGACAGCTAGGCTGTTTGTATTTTATGTCTATTGTGAATAGAGCAGCAGTGAACATAGATGAGGAAGTATCTTTATAGTAGGATAAAGAGTAATTGGGGCATATGCCTAAGAGTGGTATTATATTACTACATTTATTTTTTTGAGGTACCTTCACACTAATTTCAATAGGGATTTCCCCAGTTTACAATCCCCCTCAACAGTGATCAGGTGTTCTCTATTCCCTATATCCACACCAGTGTTTGTTGTCATTTTTAAAAATCTTGCTCATTTTGACTGGGGTAAGATGAAACATAAAAGTACTTTGAATGTCCATTTCCAAGATAGGTAGACTGTTGCACATTTTTTTACCACCTTGGGCATCTCAAAATTAAGTGTAACTGTGAACTACAACCTGTCTTTGTTAGTGAATATTTATGGTACTAACAAATTACTATTAATTGCAGTTAATTACTTTGTATACTCACATACTAAACTTTCACACTTAAGGGAAATTTTTAAGTGTTTAGAAAATATTAATGAATTTATAAAGTATTCACCTTCCATGATAGGCTTGAATAGTAAAATAACAATACATTCTAATTAGATTGTAGTCCACTGCTTCTAGATAAACACTAAAGCATACATATGCCAGCTGGTCTCCCACTTGGACGTTTTTAGTGTTAGCTTTTCCTGTTGCTGTATATACCTAAACACATGCGCATTCAAGTTCTGGCTCTTTATGAATAGAACTGAAATACACAATGAGGCAATCAACATAAAATCATGCCATGGTTCTATTGTACATCATTTGCTCAAATGTGTCATAAATATTTTGCTATCAGTCACTACACAGTCTTCTTTCAGCTGCCTGTGATTTTACTACACAGGTAAACCATGGTTTGCCCAACTACTTCTCTGTTAATGAGCAGTCCCTGTAATGCCCTGCTGTTGAAAATTATATTGTCTTGAACATCTTTTGGCTCACGGTTTTGTACTCCTAGGAATATATTTCACTATTATATTTATTAGAGCCAAATAAGGCGAAGTCCCATATGTAATTGCTGATCTTGACTGTCAACTTTACATATCTGGGAAGAGGAAACTTCGATTGAGAAATTTTCTCCATTAGATTGGTCTGTGGGCATGTTGATCGACATTTCCTTATGATGCAGGGAACTCCAACCCACACATAGTACATTGTGAGATCCCTAGGGAAGGTGAGCCTGGGATGTAGAGGAAAGCTAACTCAGAGGGAGGCATCCAGTAAAAAGCTTTCCTCTATGGCTCCTGCCTCTGGAGTTCCTGCCCTGACTTCCCTCCAAGATGAACTGTCATCAAAGTGTGTAAACCAAATAAACCCTTTCCTCCCCAAAGTTGCTTTGGGTCACAGAAAGCAAAGTAGAACTCTGTGTTTCTTCTTAAATTTAAAAGATGCTGTGGTATCATCCTTCCATAAGTGTCTGTGATGTCTCCTACAAGAACTAAATGTAAAAGTCTCATTTCTACACATTTCTCATTAATACTGGACATTTTTTGTGTTTTAAAAAATTAAGTGTCAGAAATAGTCTTAGAACATTTTACACGTTTGATTCAAATTGAGGTTGGGATTAGTAACTTCTTTATTGCCATATCTACCCATGTTCTCCTCCTTTTTTGTAAAAAAACTGTTCATTTCTAACATTCATTTGTATTCATTTGTATAGCTTTATATTTTAGAAGATTTTGATTACTAATGTTTGAAAGATAACTTCTGGTGTATTTGAGTTTTGACTTAGTTTTCTTAATTTCATTATATCAACAAACTTTTAACTTTCTTTTTTGTTTTGTTTTGTTTTTTTTTTGAGACAGAGTTTCTCTGTGTAGCCCTAGCTGTCTTGAACTCTTTTTGTAGACCAGGCTGGCCTTAAACTCACAGAGATCCACCTGCCTCTACCTGCCCGTCCCGAGTGCTAGGATTAAGCCGTATGCCACCACACCCGGCTAACTTTTAACTTTTTAATACTCAGAGTTCTTCTGGTTTCTGTTATTTAAATTAATTTAAAGAAAATCTTCCCTATTACCAATGCTATAAATTATTTCCATATATTTATTTCAAATTTTTATTATCTAACTAGTCACATTTATAAACAAAGCTACTTGAATCTGTGTTTAAAAGTGTAAAATGGGACTCTTGACATTACCTAATAACAAAGAATCATTTGTTTTAAAACATTTACTGATTTGACAATATTTTCCACTCAAGTGGAATGCCATATGGATCATATATTTAGTTCTGCCAAATATTTGACTCTCTTTTCTAATTTTGTCCTACTGGCATAGTCTTATAGTTGTTTCATTTAATATAGCATTGAAGATTTAATATCTGAATTAGCAAAGCCCTTTTCATAGACTACTTTTCTGTGTATCTATAGTGTAATATGTGTATATCTTTACATGTCTTGGGGCATGCGTGTGTTTGCAGGCCTAGGTGCATGTGGAGATCTGATGCCATTTGATGTTTTCATAGATAACTATCCACCATTTTTTTTGAGAGAGAGATTCTTTATCAAACTCAGATCTAGCTGATTATCTAGGTAAGCTTGGTAGGTTTCCCAGGTAAATTGATTTCTGTCTCTGCCCCCACAGTGCTAAGGTTATAGGTGACCACCACACCTGCCCTAACATGGGTTTGGGGTATTCAGAGTTCATTCCTCATGCTTGTTTAGAAAGTGTTTTATGAATGAAACTCTCTCCCCATCTTTTCTAAGTCTGATTTTATAAACTTTTTGTGATTACTATGAAATAGTCTTCTTATAGATGTTGGATGTGATTCCATCCAATAATTTCACAATTCTAAGTCAAATTTCATTAAACTGATATGATGAGCATAATGGACATTTTAATTATATTTTGTCCTATATAGGACCATGATATATCTGTGCATCTTTTATGTTCCTCTATAAACTCATGTAAAGTTTTTTTTTTTTTCACTTAATCATCTATCTAAGTACTCTGGTTTCAGGGAAAACTATTGCATCTTTCTATAAAAAGATGTACTTGACTCTTGAATCTAAAGTTTCCTCAAGTGAAAGAAAACAGCAGCAACTGTTCCTGAGGTTAACAGATTTGATATGGGCCTGAGGTCAGTTGTCAGTGGATTGTGCATTTTTGATGTAGCAATGGGGAAACTGATTATGGTCGTTGTGAGTAAGTTAACCAGTATTTTTATATGCCTAAATATGCACAGGATATATGGCATTAAGGTATGGTAAACATACTAATGTTTTCCCAGATACAGTACAAAAATATGTCTACAACTACAGAATTGTATAATGTTAAAGTATTCTTCAGTGATGATTTGTTGACCCTAAATATGGACTTAGTCTGTCTAAGAGAGTAAGTAGTTGACTCTCATATTATATAAACTGGTGATTTGAAAAATAATAAATTGAGTGGAGATTATGCTGCCAACTACGAAGACATTTTAACAACTAATTTTCCTTATTTCTTTAGTTTCTGGGGTAAAACCCCTATGGAAGGAACATTCCATTCCCTCTGCATATATTTTGGTTGACATAAAGGTTTGAAAATCTATTATAAAAGCTTAAAACAAAACCTAGAAGAAAATTCCATACAGGATGCATGTTTCTAAAGGAAACTTAAACCCAATGCATACAGAAGAGGATAGAACCTGCAGAGACAAAAGAGTCCTGACAGAGTTCTGGATGACTTTCACTCCAGTGTAAGTGGCACTATTCCTTCTGCATATTTAAAGGCAGATGGTAGCTGTATAGACAAAATGCAATGAAGTCAAGGCAATTATTCATTTCCTTCCGGCTTTAAGAATGTGCTCTGGAGGGAAAAAGTTGCTTTGGGGCCTTGCATTATGCAAATTCCTTGTCTTTGCCGATTGAATTCTGAGAGGAAAAGATTACACAGATTTCCACTCTGCTTGTGTTCTAATTGTTGCCATAAAGCAGCTTTAATGCCATTTACCTTGAGGATGTATAGAAAAGTCGTTACATGTAAAATAATTCAAAGATAGAGTATGTGCCTCAGATGCCTTTCCATGCCCTGTGGCTTGTTGGTTTGGTGCTTGGTAGCCTAGCTTCTCAGGCTGGTAGAGAGCTTCGGTCTCATTTTATAAATAGCCTAGTTTTACTTGTTCTGTTTCACAAACTTCTTAAGATGTTGTACCTGATCCTCCCTTCAACTTAGTCAAAGCACTGATTTCTTGTTCAATTAAGGATGACCCTTCAAATGAAGAAACTAAGCTATGTCCAAACCTAGCATCTTAGATTTGGTGTATGTGTGTGTGTGTGTGTGTGTGTGTGTGTGTGTGTGTGTGTGTGTGT
>CAJQZJ010013817.1:1711667-1731607 GCA_907164525.1 Lophiomys imhausi | reverse complement strand
GTGTGTGTGTGTGTGTGTGTGTGTGTGTGTGTGTGTGTGTGTGTGTGCGTGCGCGTGCGCATGCAAGCGCATACACACATGTATTTTACTTCAGGAGCTGACAAACAAATGCTCAGCATCTACATTCATTGAAGCATATGGTAGAGGCAGAAAAGAATGATCTGTGAAGTCACACTCACTTGCTTCAATAGCAGCCAGTGTTCTCTAGACAACAATTCTGTTTGTGGAAGGAGCACAGGATCTCTTAGCACTCCCATAGTTCCCTATGGTGTGAGAGAATTTTGAGAATGCCCCTGGAAACATAGGGTGGTGCTCAGTAAGTACTAATACCATCATCTTATTTACATCACAGATTCAGGCCAGCTGTTGAGTGTAATGCATGCATTTGTAGGTATATGATGCCATACATATTGTATCATTTCTTTTAATTTTTGAGATTATAGTATAGTTATATTTTCCCCCTCCCTTTCTTCCCTACAAATTCTATTTACTACTCTGTACTCTTTTTCAAATTCCTGGCTCCTTTTAAATTAATTGTTGTTATATATACTTATATACAAATGTATATTATATATTCCTAAATATATAAATATAATCCACTCAGTTTGTATAATGCTATTTGTGCATATGTTTTTACGGTTGACTATTTGATATTGGATAGCTAGTGCGCTCTTCCCTTAGGAAAACTCTTTCTCCAACTCTCAGCATTCCCTAATTGCCTATACTTCTTTGTGTAGGATTGAGGGCTCTTTGACATTCAGCTCCCCACACACAATGTTAGCATATCTATTGTTGTTGTCCTTGTTCAGTTCATGTTTAGGCAATCATGATGCTGAGACTGTATGGATGTAGCTTCTGAGAGTTTTAGGAAATACAATCTTATGGCAAACTTCCTGATTTTCTGACACTTACAATCTTTCTGCTCCCTCTTCCACAATGTGGGTTCAGGAGTTGTATTTCAGACTTTTCCATTTGGACTAGGTTCCACAACTCTGCATTTTTATCAGTTGTGGTTTTCTGTAATGGTCTCTGTCTGTTGCAAAAAGAATCTTGGTGTGGGGTGGGGACTAATTTGTGAATAAAAGAACAAATACTTAGAATGTTGTTAGGTATTCAGTTTAGTAACTTGGTGGTTGTAGGTTCTTTCCAACATCAGTTACTTTACTAGTGATGGGTGGATGGCTAGGCTTCTAATAGCATCCATGTATTTCTCTTGTTGAGTGGGTATTAAGTGCAATTAGAGAGCTATTGGTTACTGCCAAGTTGTGTGTAGCACTATTGTATTATGAAGGTTATCTGGTCATGCTTATCATTGTGAATCATAGCATCATAACTGAGTAGGACTGTTGATACTTTCTCTGCTTTGGAAGCTTTCACGGAACCATCTGGAACTATGAAAACTAGTCTTCATGGAGAAGTCTTGTAATTTGGGCATCCTTAACTCCCACCCCCCAGGCCCCCGGCCCACATGCTGTGTTATTAAAGATTTCTATTTTGAGATGTAATAAATGTTGCTAATAGTTGCAATATCTCAAATTTTCACCAAAAATAGCAAATATTAATAGTGGAGATAAGGAAATGATGACCTCAGTGATGACATAAACAGCATTTCTTAATGCACTGTTTATACAGGTAATTTTAATTCTCATTTTACAAATGGAGAAAAGTACATCTTAAAGTGGTTTTGCAATTTGCCTATGATCATACCAACCGGTGTACAATACAACTTACATTTAAAAACTAGGCTTCTTTTTTATGACAAAACAACTACTTTCTATTTGTAGTTGCTATTTTGTAGGTAATTTAGAATGACTTAAAGCAATTCCCTTAGTAATGGATTGTTTTGGTGGTTTTGTTTTATTTTTTTTTTCTGAGTCCCAAGGTATATGTTTTCCTTTTTGTCTTTATTGCATCTGTAAGAGTTTTGTCTGTGTTATTGTCTATTCCCAGAACAGAGGGCTTTATTGGTTTTTCTATGTAGTAAGTATTTTTGAATTTTATTTTTTGTATTTCCTGTTTTCTTTTTGTTCTCATTGAAGTTTTCAAACTTCTTATGGAGTCTCATGTTTTTCTTCTTTTAAAAAATAGTTAGAATGATAATGTTTCAGCAGAGGTCTTTTTATTATGCAGTTAATACATACCTGGCCTCTGAACATGACTTAAAGCATCCCTTGAATACCGTTTATTCCGTTATATGTCTTTCTAAGTGGTATGTGCAAGTGTATGTATGTGCGTTTGCCTGTGAAGGGCAGATGACAAGTTCAAGTCCCATTCCTTCCTCATGCATTAGATGCCTTTGGGAAGGTTCTCTCACTGGCTTTGAACTCATAAAATAGGTTAGGCTTGGCTGCTGTTGAACCCCATAAATCCTCTTATAACCCACTCCAAAGTACCGGATCATAAATGTGAGCTACCATACCTAGATTTTATTATGAGGGTTTAGAGAATCAAACCCCATTCCTGATGCTTACAAGGCAAGGGATTTATGGAGTCATTTTTATTTTAAAGCAATGTACTTAAAAAAAAACTTTGAATATTTTTGGGAAAGGATGGCATATGTTTTATTTCTAAAGATAAGATACTTTCTCATTTTAAACTACCATGATCAGAATTCTGTCTTTTAATTTGGAAACTTCATTTGATTTGGTGACATAAGTGGTAGAAGGTCTATTTCACAGATACATTAAAGCTCATTTTCTGTGGATGAGAATTTAATTTGAATTTATTAGTCTGCTTCATCAGTTATGTTGTCATTAGCTGGACATTTCAGTCGTACTTGCTGACACCACCAGAACATGAGTATGAGTTTACATTTGTCCAACTGTTATGTTATAGGTTAAGGGAACGTGAGGTTTGGATATGGGAAACATACAACTTTTGTGTTATCTGAAAGAATACTTTCTAGGTAAGTTTGAGACTGCAATGTTGTTTTACTATCAGACCCAGATGTCACCTATATTTGACAGGCACACAGAGTAGAGGTTGCTGTATGAGACTTTCTATAAGGTTTCCATCTAATTTTGTTAACATTTTGAAGACCACAATATGTTACAATTAACCTCTCCTCACAACAGTAACTAGAGGCACTTTACTCCCCTCTAACTAGATGCGAATCGGTATCAGCAGCAGCTTTGCTGATGCTCTTCAGTTTCCTGATACTTTAACAGATAACTAAGAACCAGATCTAATAAGTAGTTACCGTCTTATCCTGAAGGAAAGTGCATCATTTTCCTTCAATTTCACTGTACTGTTACAAAAGTGATTATTTTCATCTTCAGAAATCTGTAAACTCCCCATTAAATAGCATGTGTTATTAAGTTAGGGATTTAGAGTACATTTACATGTCTTGTGCCAACTATCATCTTGAAAAGTTAAACTCTCTATCTTAGCCATTCTGACAGGTGTGAAGTGGAATCTCAGAGTCCTCTTGAGTTGCAAAGCTCAAATGACAGCACATGCTGGTGAGGGTGTGAAGAAAGGGGAACTCTTCTCCATTGCTGGTGGGAGTGCATGCTTGTGCAACCACTATGGAGGTCAGTCTGGCAATATCTTAGAAAACTTGGAATAGCTCTGTCTCAAGACCCAGCCATACCACTTCTGGGTGTACATTCAAATGACTCCTCACCGAATCACAAGGAAGTTTCCTCATCTATGTTCATAGCAGCCCTATTTGTGATAGCTAGAAACTGGAAACCACCCAGATGTCCCTCAACCGAAGAATGGATTAAAAAACTGTGGTACATCTACACAATGAAATACTACTCAGCCATCAGAAACAACAAAATCATGCAATTTGCAGCCAAATGGATGGAACTAAGAGAAGCTCATCCTGAGTGAGCTAACTCAGACTCAGATGGAGGCAAATGGCATCTATTCACTTATAGTCAGATTTTAGCCATATAGTACAGGATAACAATACTACAACCAATGCACCAAAGGGAACAGGAATATAGACTTTTTTCCTGTCAATGAGACACTTTGCCCTAGTGGTGCTGTCTTGTAGGCCCCCAGTGTATGAGGAGGCTCTTGGCCCTCATATGACTGCTGAAATGGGTGAGGGACTGATATGTAGGGACACTCCACTCCGGAGAAGTGAGATGGAAGGGATAAAGGCAGAGGGTGGGAGGGTGGGACTGGGAAGGGTGGAAAGAGGACACTGTGATGGAGATGAAACCCGAAGGAATAAATAAATATTAAAAAAAAAGAAAAGTTAAACTTTCATAAATTGTCATGATCTCTTGAATGACATTTCACATCTCTATCAAGAATCTTTGAGTCACCACCCTTAATAATGTCAGCTTTTTGAAGATGCCCTATCTATCTCTTATATTTAGATAAGCAAATATTGCTTGTCTCTTAGCAACTTGATTTCTGAGTAGCTTAGAAAATAATTGTGATAGACTGTCATAGTAACTAACAAAATGACACGTTTTCATGACTATTAGTTTCCATTTCTTAATTATCCTAAACAGTTTATGTCGGTTGGTAGCAAGAGGTCAAAACTTGACATTTCATTTTTAAGTATTACTACGAACAATACCTTTAAGAAGCATTACCCTTAATTTTGTATCAATATACAAAGATCAATACCAATGTGGCCAAATATAATCTTAATTTTGTGTCAATATACAAAGATGAATACTGATGTAGCCCAATACAATCTTAATTTTACATCAATATACAAGGGTCAATACCATTGTGGCCAAATATAATCTTAATTTTGTATCAATATACAAAGATCAATACCAATGTAGCCCTATACAATCTTAATTTTGCATTAATATACAATGATCAATACCAATTTAGCCAAATATAATATTAATTTTGTATCAGTATACAAAGGTATAAGGCCATATTCAATAATCTGTACTTTTTTCTTAATCTTTCCTATACTATGTCTATGTCCCATTTTTCTCAAGTCTGTTCACTCCTAAATAGGAGAGAAAGAAGGATACAGAAAAGAAAAAGAGAGAAATCCCTGGGTCTCACCTCCAAAACCCATTTAACAAGACCATTTAACAGCTTGTAGTCTTTCCCCCTAAATAACAAAATTTTCTATTATTTGTCAAATAACCAAAGGGGGGGGACACCCTCCCCACCTTCTGGAGATGGGACGTTGTTCTCTTAAAATGACTTCCTGCTGATTTGGGATGTAGTAAACCTGTAAACCTCAAGAGATCTGCAGAATATGGCATTCAAAGATGTTTTCTTAAATTAAGATTTTTTGATATTGAGACATGTCAGCTCCTGACAGCACCCCCTATTCTACTCCAAGTAGAAGATGAGCATCGAAGAATCTCCAGTGGGAGATGTTTGAATTGGTGGTAAGCCTTTCTCTTGGCAAGAAAACCCTTTGCTTCAACTGTAGACAGAATGCTGTCCAAAAAGGACAAAACTTGGAAGCAGATAAGTCGACAGCCTAGCTCTGCCAAGACAGGGTAAGTAAGTCCTTCATAATTCCTGCTCTACAACCAATGTCTGTCAGAGAAACGGGGCCAAATGGCTGAAGATTGATGCTGTAATGTATGGAGAGAAAATGGGAACTGTCCAGGCAGCCACTGGTATGTCATTTCTTAGTTTTGGAAGGTGCAGGCCCTGCACTTCCTATATAATCAGATATGTTTATCCCTCTCAGGTCTCTGAGGTGGTTGAAGAATAGATAGCTAGAGTCTCATAGTTAAATTTTGAGTTGTTTAGGAATCAAGAGGGTGTTCTGGATCTAAGAAGATATTTTTAAATTGTGAAGCAAGTTAGTATGAAAGCTGAATTAGATATAGAACTTTAAACTCATGGAGATGGTTAGATAGTAGAATGTTAAAGTCAGGTGCCAAATACACATGAACTGGACATTGGGAATGTATGCTAAGCCATATAACTCTTATAATTGTGGCCTATTATTTCTGTTGTTTTGTATTGTATTTATAGTTATAAGAAAAAGAACCATTTTTTTGGACTGAAAGGGAGAGCTGTTAGGGGGGAAAAGAAATCCCTTAAACTAAAAAAAAAAAGAAGGGAAGAGGATGGAGGGGTTGAGGGGGAGGAGGGTGGAAGGGCGGGACTGGAGGGGGGAGTAGGAGGGGATTGTGATTGAGATGTAACTTGAAGAAATAAAAAATAAATTATTAAAAAAATAGTATCAAGTTTAAGTAAAATGAATATTCTTCATTGCTCATGAAGTTATTATTCCTGGTCCCAAGAGATATTTGAGTACCTTGCTTTCTGAGATGTCCATATCATCCTGTGTTCATTGTTTACTAATGAACAGGTATTGAAACCCCTAGAAGAGAGGGAAGGATGGCCAGTTGGAATACATGTATCCTACAAAGCAAGTGTTCCCTACATGCAGCATAGAAATGACAGATAATTACTTTTTTTTAAATTCCCAGCATTATGGTAACCTACCTATGTAAGACTGGAATTATATTTGATTATTTTGGATTGAGATCCTATATATCACAATAACGATAAGTATTAATTGGAGAAATTCTGATTTGTAAACAGTATAAGGGTGGGAACCTGTAGAAACTGTTCTATTATCCACTTTGTATTGAAAGCACAAGAGCACAGTTTAAAGGACATTGCATCTAAAGATAAATCTATTTGTTAACGATTAGAAAATTTCAGTTTCATTATTATCTTTGGTAGGGAAAATCTCCACAAAGCAATCAGGACAAAACTCATATTATACAGTGCATGAGGAATGAATAAAAATCAGAATGGAAAATGAATGTGTCACACTCCCCAGACAAGCTATGTGAAGGGAATAAGAGAGAAATGAAGCCTTCCATCTTTTCTCATAGTCACAGTGGTAACTTAGTGACTAATAGGCAGATAACGACTACACAGGGCAGGTATACGAGGGGTAGTGAGGACTCATACCCTGAGAGAGAAGTGGGCCAAGGTGCTGTGCTATTTCACTACCTATACCTACTCAGAAGGGTGTTCAATTTAAAACTTTGGTCATTTACCTTGTAATTTTTTCACATAATATTTCAAATCATGGTTGTTATCATCAGAAAAATGAAACCAGGGAAACAAAACTGGCCAAGTGGAAGGACAGAGCACTGATCTGGATTGCTAGACTCTACCCAAAGGATGTTGCCAAAGGAGTGCATGGAAAGCAATCAGATGCTAGCGAGAACACACAGCCATGCAACCAAGTTGTCCTGAGAGGAAAACCGAGAAGCAGCAGACAGATTAAAATGCCCAGCTGTCTTCATAAGGCTGAAGAACAGTTTATAACTTTGTAAGAACCTGTTAGACAGGAGATTGAGGTCACAAGATCCAATAATGCAGTAAACGCTCCACATGCATTTATGATGAATGGCTTTCCTGAGTAAGATTATTAGCTGTGGTTATAAAGAAATGGGTGCAAAAAAAAAAAAAAAAAAAAAAAAAAAGCAAGCAAGCAAACAACAGCAACAAAATAGCCGTACATGTTTTGTGTTTTGTGTTCCCCAAGGCTGGAACTCTGATTATTAAGAAGTAAATGTCAATGTTATAGAAAACTGCTCAGTTAATTTTAGTAAGAAAGTCATGGGTACTCTAGTGGCAAAAACAATGGCAACTTTTGCAGTAGTCTTTCTTCTTTGAGTTTTAAAAAAATATTTATTTTTGAAAAATAATTACAGTAATTAAAAACTCACAGTATTTTAAAAATTTTGGAGTTTTTAAAGTATTGAAGGTTTATGATGCTATGGTTTTTAAGTCATGGTATTAGATTTCATATTTTCAAAGAAAAGAAATCATGAGAGGAAAATGAACATAATTACTAAGATAAATCATTTTGCACATTTTCATATAATATTTGAGCAGAAGCATGGAAATAAGTGAGAAAAACAATATTTATAATTTTTGAATGTCTGTGAGATTCTGTATTATGATTTTTATATAATGATCTGGGATTGTTCATTGAAGCTGAATACCTAAGCTTCACTAAAATTCACTCACATTGCTGTTTCCAAGAGCTCCCAGAGCATAGCGTCCCACTTCCTGTGAACTTCGTTCAGCATCTTATGTTCTACTATAATCAATACACTGCAGGTGTTTAGCTTTTGATTATTTATTTTGATAATGATGATTTTCACAGCAAGTAGAAATTGACTTTTGTTTAAAACAACACAGGCTAACTTTCTTATGAAAGAAAAATGGTTTTGTCTAGCTTGTCTCCTATCATTAAAGAATACTGTGGGTGGAGTGATGGATTATAAGTAAAGATTTCTGAATCCTCTTAGAGGACACAGATTTGGATCCCAGGTCTTAGGTTAGGCAGCTCACAACCCTGGACTTCCAGCTCCAGGGTGTTGTGATATCCTTTTCCATACTCCTTTGGTACCTTAACCCATGCACATATACACATGAATAAAAATAAGTAAATCTTAAATTATTAATAAAATAAAAATTTGAATCAGAAAAATGACTATTGGTTAAATTTTCTGGCTACAAACAAGGCAGCGTGTTCTGAACAGAAGTATATACTTAGCCCATTAATTAGGAAATTATGGATGTCATGAACATGAGTGTGTCCAGTACACAAGTAAGAATTTTTCATATATTTGGGAAGCATGTAAAGCAGTAGGCTTTTATATGGCATTTTCAAACAACCTGAAGGCTAGCTATCCCTTTCCCCTCTCCTTTTTCTGTCCTACCTTCCCGTTCTTTAATTTTTTAAGAAATTTAAGCCATCCTCCCTTCGCGTCACATGGTTCTACTATACCCTCCTTAAGATTTGTCTTTCTTCTCCTCTCCAGCGGTCCTTTTCCATCCAGTCAACATTTTAGCATAGAGGAGGAATAGACTGAATGACTTCCACTCCAACTGAGGAGCTAGTTGACAGTTGAAGGTTTTGGGGGAAGAGAGAGTATGTTTTCTTTAAGGGTATATTTCCTGGTAGGTCAAACATGGCCAAGGGGATGGCCCATACATCCACGAGTATATAAATAATAAGAACTAGACTCAGTTGATTTTTTTAAGACAGTCTCTCTTCTTATCCCTGGCTGTCCTGGTTGGTACTCACTATATAGATTGGGCTGCTTTTGAACTCAGAGATCTGCCTCTCTGTCTCTGTCTCTGTCTCTCTCTCTCTCTCTAGGACAGTTATCCTGTACTATATGGCTAAAATCCAATTATAAGTGAGTAGATATCATGAGCATCTTTTATTACTTCGAGTTACATCTCTATCACAGGTCCCTCATTCTACCCGTCCCAGTTCCACCCCCCACTCTCTCCTCCCTCTCCCACCCATCCCACTCCTCTGATATGGAGTGTCCCTACATATCAGTCCCTCTCAACTCAACTGTCATATGTGGGCTAAGAGCTTCCTCTTGCACTGGGGGCCAACATGGTAGCACTCCTATGGCAAATTGTCTCCTTAATAGATAACAAAGTCTATGTTACTGATCCTGTTGGTGTGTTGGTTGTAGGATAGTTATCCTGTAATATAAAACCCAATTATAAGTGAGTAGATTCCGTGTGCATTTTTCTGAGTCTGGGTTAGCTCACTCAGGATGAGCTTTTCTAGTTCTATCCATTTGGCTGCGAAATGCATGATTTCCTTGTTTCTGATAGCTGAGGAGTATTCCATTGCATAAATGTACCACAATTTTTTTTATCCATTTGTCAGTTGAGGGAGATCTGTGTTGTTTCCAGTCTCTTTCTGCCTCCTGAGTTCTGGGATTAAAGGCATGTGTCACTGTGACCAGCTGATTATTAAAAAATAAAAATAAAATTAAAAAGGAGACATGAAGTTGAGAGAGGTGGGGACATGGGTATGGATTTGGGATGACTTATGAAGAGTAGAAGGTGAACATGCTCAAAATATGTTGAATGAGTGTGATAAAAATATTACATTAAGATTTTTTTTTTTTAAGAAAACAGCTCATGTCAGAAGGACACACATTTTTGAAGAGCAGTGACAGTTAATTACATCCAGTTCTGGCATTTACTAGTTTTGTGTACTTGGCAATGCTCATTTCAGGGCACTTAACCATCTAATTATGGTTTCAGAAGAAGCGAAATGCCATTTTTCTGAATCAGAGGGCAAAGACTTCCATAGAAGCTCACATGCAGATCTGGTGAAGGTGTTGAAACAGGAAGTTATGTAACAATTCAAAGGAGCCTTATTTAGTGAGCTGTATGGAAGGACTGTGGTAGAAGACCCAGGAGTACTTACAGGTGTAAAGCTCCAGCTGAATTTAGGGGCCACAAATCTGATGAAATTAGTATTTTTGGTAGTAACTTGATTTTCTCCAACACCTTCGACACAGAGATGTACAAAGATCAACTATAAAAACAGCTTTAACTTACTGGAAGAGGTTGTAAAAGTAACACATGTTGTCTGATAGTCTGGGGCTTTGAAATATAAATCCTTTTGCTTAGCCATCCTCCTCCTATGATGATCTAAGATACATAACTAAATCTATTACTATAATTATTATTATTAATATCTATTACTACTGTTATTATTGTTGTTATTATTAATATTACTGTTTTTTTGAGACAGTGTTTCTCTGTTTCCTGGATGTCCTGGACTTACTTTGTAGACCTGGCTGGCCTCAAACTCACTGAGACCTGCCTGACTCTGCCTCCCAAGTGCTGGGATTAAAGGCACATGCAACCATGCCCGGCTCAATTTACTTTATTTAAAATAGATTCTCATAGAATACATCCCAAGCCCAGTTTCTCCTTCCTCCACTCCATCCAACTACACTCACTCTACTCTCTCCACCAGATTCACCCCACCTCTAACTCCTTCAGAAAAGATCAAGCCTCCAAGAAACAACCACCAAAACAAAATACAAGACAAGGCAAAGCCCTCACATTGAAGCTGGACAAGGCAACCTAACAGGAATATAAATCAATACTTTGCTGCTGTTGGCTGGGTAGAAATCTTTTCCCTTACCTCTAGTGGAGCCAAGAACATGAAAGAAAAGGTCTGACTGTCATCCCTCTACAGTACAGTGCTGGGCAATCAGGTGGGTTGAAGAGGTTAGGAATATTAAAGGTGATTTATATCTTTGTTTATTTGATATAATAGTGTTATTTTGATGCGGACAATTATCCTGAAGTAATACCTACTTTTTTCTGATTAAAATCTGCATGTATAATAACAATTTATAACAAGCTAGTATGTATTAAGTACTCAGTGCATGCTATGTCAAGTGTTAGAACTTTAAGCATGCTATTCTACTTGCTCCTTACAACCAACCATTGAGAAAAGGTGTTATTATTTTACTTCTTTTATACATGTGGAAATTAAGGCAATGTGCCCAACGCTATGCAGCTGGCATTGAGTGAAACCATAATTTAAAGCTAAGCCTAACTGTGAAGCTTATAATTTTAACACCAATCTATTTTATTTTTCCTCTATTTGTTTGTTTTAAATTCTAGCACTGTAAAAGAAATTTAAATGGCATATTCTTTACCAAAGTTTTTAAAACTTGGACCCACCCACCAGTTTTTGCACTTGAAAATTTTAACAACACAATCCAGGGTTCTAAAAAAAGAATCTCTGGATGAAAATTCCTAATTCCTTTGCTTGAGTGTCAAAACCCAGTTTTCATGTTGGACTCTTGCTTGTTTAAGTTCTTAAATAATTGTTACAGTTCACAAAATACCTGCAAAGAGCACCCCTAGAATTTGTCTTTTCCTTCATGGGCTTTATTTCCTTTAAACATTTTCCTTTCTTTAAAAAAAATGACAACTGATTATCATTAATTTCAGATAAGAAAGACTAAGTTAACAATTAAATCCAACTGAGTAATATGTGAATATATAGGAAACTGAAATGCTTATAGCAGTTTATTACATATTACAGTTGAAATAGTATAGCATCCAATCTAATGAAATTCTAAGCAAGTAAAGACTTACAACAATCAAAAACGAGGAACAGAGCTAAACCAAGAATTCACAAAAGAAGAATCTCTAGTGACTGAGAGACACTTGAAGAAATACTCAGCATCCTTAATCATCAGAGAAATGCAACTCAAGATGACTCTGAGATTCCATATCACACCTGTCAGAATGACTAAAATAAAAAAATTCGAATGACAATACATGCTGGTGAGGTTGTGGAGAAAGGGGAACACTCCTCCATTGCTGCTGGGAGTGCAAATTTGTAGAACCATTATGTAAATCTGTCTGAGGATATCTTAGAAAACTTGGAATACCTCTACCTCAAGACCCAGCCATACCACTTCTGGGTATACATCCAAACGATTCCTCACCAAATCACAAGGACGTTTCCTCAACTATGTTCACAGCAGCTTTATTTGTAATAACTAGAAACTGGAAACAACCCAGATTTCCATCAAACAAAGAATGGATTAAAAAAAAACTGGTACCTTTGCACAATGGAATATTACTCAGCCATCAGAAACAAAGAAATCATGCAATTTGCTGCCAAATGGATGGATCTAGAAAAGCTCATCCTGAGTGAGCTAACACAGACCCAGAGAGATGCACATGCATATATTTATTTATAACTGGATTTTAGCCATATAGTACAAGATAACTATCTTACAACTAACATACTGAAAGGAACAGGAACATAGACCTTGTTATCTGTTAGTGGGACACTTGCCCTAGTAGAGCTGCCATGTAGGCCCCCAGTGCAAGAGGAAGCTCTTTGCCCTCATATGGCTGCTGAACTGAGGGGGGCTGATATGTGGGGGTACCCCACACTGGAGGAGTAGGATAGGTGGGAGAAGGGGGAATAAGTGGAAGGCTGGGACCAGGATGGGTAGAGGGAGCGGACTGTGATGGAGATGTAACTTGAAGTAATAAATAAGCACACACACACACAAAAGAAAAAAACAAAACAAAACAAACAAAAAAATAGCACATTCTCAGTTCACTCTGGCATGTTCAGAAAAATATAGTTTATAATGTTACTTTTATTGAGGATCTAAGGAACTTTATTCCAAAGCAGGGAAGGGCATCCCTACACTGCTCATTTCAGAACCATACTGGAATTGGTAGTTGCTACAAGAAAAATAAGACAAGAATGTGGCATGTTTGTAAGATAAAACAGGAAAATAAAACTGTTGATATATAAATTTCATAAGTATTTCAATATAGAACTTAGAAATATGCAAAAAATACTCATGAAACTAAGTTGAAATAGCAAAATAGAAATATCTGAATTTCCTATAGAATTTTGATTTAGGAACCTGACTCAGTGGTTATGAACACTTACTGCTCTTGCAGAAGACTTTTCTTTGGTTCCAAACACCCTACATGTTGGCTCACTTTTATTAACAAGGTGTTTATATGTGCCCAGTTATTTTAAAAGTAATTTTACTGATCATTTTCAAATTACCTGATGATAAGAGCTGATAATTTATCTTACTTGCTGTTGTGTTCCTCGACTTAGATATTAAAAAGAGTGAGAACACATAGTTTTTTCAAATATATATTTTTCAACACTATATTCTCCACCAAAGAATCAAAACATAATTAAATTTTCTTTGCCATTGAGAATCATTTGCTCTTGCTGTCTTTAACTAGTTATGTTTTCCACGGAGCATTCATGTCTGTCTTTAGAAAGTTAGGACATATGGTGGATTTCTGTCACTGAAACACTTGCCATACAAGTGTGAAAACCTGTGGTTGAACTCTAAGAACCCATGTAGAGCTGACATGGTAGTGTGAGCATTTGTAATAACAGCACTTCTAAGGGGAAATTGGAAGCAGGGAAAATAGAATCTCCTTACATTTATGGAATAGAGAATCTGCATCCATAGGAGAAAAACAGCATAGACATCATCTAGAAGAAGGCTGGCAAACATCTGTAATTGTACACACACATGTACACACACATACACACACACACACACACACACACACACACACACACACACACTTGTGAGTTCCTGGTAGAACTTGACTCATTTTTAAAATACTAATTTTTAAATACAATTATTTGCATATAATGCATTTCATTCACATTTATCTCCCATCCCCCCCCCAACTTATCTGATATTCCTCCAACACAAATTTCTCTTCAAACTTCATCTTCTTTCTCTGTCCCTATCTATCTGTCTCCTACTCTGTGTCTCTCTTTATTTTTCACTGTGTTCAATCAGTGCTGGAGGTGCACTCATGGATCTAGGAGCCCTGAAGGAAAGGTTTGTTAAAATTATTCCAATTATGGATAAGTGCTCCAAATTTTTTCAGGGTTAGGGTTAAGCTTTGCAGCCAAATGGATGGAACTAGAGAAGCTCATCCTGAGTGAACTAACCCAGACTCAGAAGGATGCACATGGCATCTATTCACTTATAATCAGATTTTAGAGATATAGTGCAGGATAACTATACTACAGCCAATGCACCAAAGGGAACAGGAACATAGACTTTTTTTCCTATCAATGAGACACTTTGCCCCAGTGGTGCTGCCTTGTAGGCCCCCAGTGTATGAGGAGGCTCTTGGCCCTCATATGACTGCTGAACTGGGGTGGGGGAATGATATGTAGAGACACTCCACTCCAGAGTTGTGGGATGGAAGGGATAGGGAATAGAAGGTGGAAGGGTGGGACTGGGAGAGGTAGAAAGAGGATACTGTGATGGAGATGTAACCTGAAGTATAAATAAGTATTTTTAAAAAAGAAATTCAAGTTCCTGGCCAGTTTTACAATTATAAGCATGAATTTCCTTCTGTGGAGTGGATCTGAAATCTGATCATATAGTGATTAGTTAATCCCATAACATTAATGCCACTATTGCATTCACGAATATGTATTTCCAGGACACTCATTGTTATAGCATGTATGATTTATATCTGGATAATACTATTGATAACTCTCCTCCATTTATAATACTATGAAAGCTAGTTAGTATGGAGAGCTTCCAGCTTGATTTCTGCACGTCCTATGACAGAAGACTAGCATTAATAATATACAAAGAACTAAGAAGAGAAAAGAAAAACGAACAAAAATGCAGCTATACACCAAGAAAATAAACATCTCAATTAAAAAATGAAAGTAAACAGAGTTTTCTTTAAAAAATAGCTAATAGATGTTTTTAAAAGTGTTCCATATTCTTACCAATTCTGTAAATACAAATAAGACCTACTTTCAGATTTCATTTTACCCCTTTCCAAATAGCTAAGATCATGAAAACAAGTGCTCACATGGATATGGAAAGGAGGAACCCACACTTACTGAGAGTGAAAACTGGTGCAGCCCTTGTGGAAATCAGTATAGCTGTTACTAAAACAATCTTCAAATAGATCTACAGTATTACCCTGCTATGCTACTCCTTGACATACATCCAGAACGTGTCTCTTTTTAAGATAAAGTCTTGGCAAAAAGTATAGCCTTACTATGGTCAGACATTATTATTGAGGCAAGTTACAGAGTTTGCCTAGGTTCAAGGGAATGGTATGAATATTCTATAGGAATGACAAAGTTTGGTGAAAGTATCCTGTAGGGGTTAGATAAATTAGATTTAGAAAATATATAGGAGTTTCTGATACTGTCTCTTAATTCGGGGCCTGAAGAGCATTATCAGCATGAAGTCAGCAAAAACAGGAAAGACTCAATAGACTGAAAAACAAGTTTGAAGTCAGGAAAACAGGAAAGACTCAATAGAATTGAAGAAACAAAGTATCTGGCCTGACATTGTTTTCAGCTGCTAAGTGGGCGGAGCCCAAATTAAGCTGAAACAGAGTTCCTCCTATTTGAGGACAGTGCGTGGAGCCCAGAAGAGAAGAGGCCACTGATGCTAGAGAGCTCCAAGAGTCCTGCTGAAAAAACGGCTGGCCATTGATGGCCAGCTCTCTCCCTGAAGCAGAAAGAAGCCGGTGAGCAAAGAAAGCCTGAGAAAGTCACCAAAAGGCCAAGGACTGGACCCTGTGGCTCAGCTTTTGCCTAGAGGGGTTTGATCTGTCCAAACAGTGGCCCAAAGGAAATGGTGCCTGGCTTTAAGGACTGAGGCAGAGCAGCTGAGTTCCTGATTCAAAAGAAGTAAGTTGGCCTGCAGACAGCTGGGGTCTCCCACAGAGAAGAAAGCATGAAGCCTTATTTAAGGTGAGACTCCAATAACCAACTTACCCTGACGAACCTGCATCTGAGAGATCCAGAAAAAGGACTGCTAAGTGCGTTAAAGAATCTACAACAAAGACTGTGTTCCTGACAACTGAGGACCTGCCCCAGAGACTGTATCATTCTAAAAGGTTATGAAAGTAGTTGTTATAATTATCAATAGGTTTAGTGGATAGGTTAAAGGGATTGTAGGAATTTATAGGATTAATAGTTAAGAAATTGTTGGTGTTTGTTATAAGTGAATTTAGTAATAAATAAATAAGTGTTAAATAATAAATTAAAAGTTCGGTTACAGTATCCAGTATGGAAATTTTTACAACTGTTTGAGAAAATTTCAACTAATATAAAATGCTATCTCTTGGAGGTAGGTGAAGAACATTATAGTTTTCCACATTAAAAATGCAAATAATATTTATGAAAGACCCATGCACTTAAAGTTTTATGCAGAGTCTTCTTTCTTGCTTTCGATGGATAGGTTACTAGTACCACAGTGTATACTCTAAGGAGAAGAAACTTGTCTGTGGCTACCTACCTTATAAGTGTTAAGGTCAGAATTCAGGCCAGTTTGGGTTTTTATGACCTCCAAATATCATTATTAAGTTCACTTTAACAAGTGATAATAATAATAATAAAAATATTCAACACTTATTTGATAGTTCATTAACTTTATTTTTCTGGTAAGTAGAATGATATTATTTCTATGCTGATTTGGTATTTCATATTCATATTGATAGAACCTCAACAGTGTTATAGGAATATAAAGTATGTTTATTCTGGAAAGAGACTTAGCACTATTTATATTATCACCGTAATGTTAAGTTTGATTTTTTTAGCACAAAAATTATATATGTTGTTATATTAATTGCATTTTTTGTAATGATCTCTTGATATAGTAATTTGGCCAGACCTTGTCATCCATGAAATCAGGGAAAGCAAATAGTACATCTGTATCCATAGAGCTTAGAATTATAAAGAAATCTGAGCAGTAAATATTTAGTGAAATAAAAACTCATGCTATTGTTGTTATGTGATGAATTACTTGTCAGATTATTGGAATAAAAAAAAAAAACTCCTCCACTCCTGTGTGATAAAGTTTTTAAATGGAGTGAATCTCATGAGGGATTGAAATTGTCTCAGCTATCTTTGCATAATGTAGAATAAACTTGAATTACAACATATGAGATGTGTTTGAAAAGTCTTACTAAAGTCAAAATTCTCATGCAGAGGAAATGCCTTTAAATGAATTGAACTGAAAACATATTTTGTATTTGGGGAAGCTGAAGCCTGGAGAGTATGTAAATTGTGTGATTTAAGGTCTCATAGCTGAAGTCAATGAGAAAACATCTCCTCTATTTACATTTTCATCACTCTTCTGTTCACTGTGGACTGAATGTTGATTAGCTTCCTAGGAACTGTCCCATGTTTTTGTCCATTTTAGAAGTTTATGTGTCTTACTAGAATTTTGTCTTTTTGTGTCAATGACTTCTATACATTACATTTTGGGATACTGAACTCTATATGTTAAATGGTTCCCATTTTAACAGGGACAAAGGAGATGGTCTCATTTCAATGACATTTCTGTGTAAAGAGGATGAACTATGTAATCATAATTCTATGTTGACTTGCTTTGTACCTTTCAGTGAAACATTTGGTTTCTGTATCTCTCTTTCTTCATTGTAAAATGAGGTAGTCTGAGTGGTTTGGAACCTGGGATATTACAATCTCAGTAGAATTTTCCTGTTTGTCAGCATGATGGCAACACTATTTCCACTATTAGTGAGACATTCTGAGGAAAATATTCTTAAATGTGTAAGATAGACTCTTGTCCTGAAATATTTTTTATGAAATTGCCAGTATTATCTCTTTTGACAATACTGTGGATTCTTTTTTTTTCTAACTATAAGTTAATATTTCCAGTTTTAAAACTTTTTCATAAGAAAGGTGTTTGAGAAGATATATCTTTGCCTCCATACATGGCTGGAAGGTCAATAGGGAATTATTATGTTTCTAAATATCAGTTACAGATTTTCTTTTTGTTGTATTGTTTTCATTGTTTATTTAACCTCAATAATTTAAAATCAGGATGTCCACAAGAGATTTGAAAAGCAAAACATATCTGTAGGTCACGATCCAAGATGAATTCTCACATCACAGTAGTCAGTATGACCTTCTGAGTTCTTAGCATCCATGTAGCCTACCTAAGCTTCTCCTTGGACAACAAGAAAAGAAAAGGGCAGAAGGAAGGACTTGTAAGGTACAGCATGTTGCTGCCTTTTAGCCCTCTTGGATGCTCTATAAAGAGGACAACTCAAGGACATGTGTGTCTCCCTAAGCATACATAAATCAGGTTGAGACTTGTCCTTAATGGAATTGTGTCTAAGCTCTGAGAATGTCTTACAGGAGACTGAGCAAGCTGTGCTATTTATGGTCTTAGGTGGTGAGGATAGTGACACTTCTTTTTACTGCTAAAGCATAAAATATATCATTTGGGTGTCTTCATCTTATTGAATGCAGACAGGAGTATGGCACTATTTGTTTTTAGAAGAAAGGCATTGTTTTCTTTTGCTAAGCAAAGACATATGACAGCATCCCCACTGCTGTGGTAACATAAGCAGCAGAGCTATGATTTTAATTTATGTACAATCCCATTTCTAAGTATGTAAAATGTACTTCGGGTGTTTTAGCCCTGTTATCTTACAGGTTATATGATTTTTGTCCCTAGGTACTTAAGCTGATTGTTGCCTACATTGATTAAAAACAATTATTAACAACATGGCGAAAATTTTTCAATTTGATTTCCCTTCAATAAAGTCAGAGACTCTTAGGAAACATCTCTTTAGAATACATAGCAGAATAAAATGGGTTAAATTTTGGCTTGGTTAAGGCAATAGTTTGGAAATGCACTGTGTATATGACCCTAAGAAAATTAGAATTTAGTAAGCAGTAGCTAATCATAAGTCAGTTTTTCTGCAAAGCTGGAGAAATTCTAACTTCCAGACATAAATGAATTGATAGTGAAAGGCACAATATTTTGTGTTCTGAGCTTTCAAGGTACGTTTGGCTTTAAGATCGGCCGCCGCAGCCTCGCATGGGTGAAGTGATGGTTGCTGTCCTATGGACACCAGTAACAGATAATCAAAATTTTAAAAGAATCAACTGCTCTCTGTTGTTAATATCAGAGAGGGATTTTCTATATTAAGTTTATTTGAATGACTTCACAGAGTCATACTCCTCCCTAGCTGAGAAGGAACTATTGACATCCAATAGCTGCTGAGAGAGGGTGAGTTGGTGTTAAGTATATTACCCCTGGTAAGTTGACTATTCACTGTAAAACCTTACATTCAAGACAATATGGGCAGCACAGACTGGACATGTTAGGTTTAATAAAATAGAAGACACAAAATTGTGTGAGTAAAAAATGAGAATGGATCTGGGAGGAGTTATGGGGTTAATATTATTAAAGAACACTCTACAAAATTATCAAGAAACTGATACAAAATAAAAAAATAAAATAAATAAATCCCAGAACTTGGATTAGTGAGATGGCTCAGTTGGTAAAGTTCATGCCATACAAGCACAAGGATTTGAGTTTGGATTTCTAGAGTTAAGGTTAAAAATAAAGACAAAGAAAAAGAAGCAAGTCCAAGCAGTGTATGCTTGTGATCCCAGATCTGGGAAGGCAAAGACAATCATCCCTGGAAACGGCTGGCAGCTAGTCTGTCTAAATCGGTGATTTCTAGTGGTTGAGAGATTCTGTTTTCAATAAATATGGTGGAGGTCAATTTAGAAAGACACCATGTTGAACTCTGGGGTCTAAGTGAACATACACACTTGTATGCACTGGGACACAGAGATACACACACACACACACACACACACACACACACACACACACACACAC